>VMBQ01002225.1:117267-144331 GCA_007657795.1 Dreissena rostriformis
ACTTGTCTGACACAGGCTAGTCTAACTTGTCTGACACAGGCTAGTCTTACTTGTCGGACACAGGCTAGTCTAACTTGTCTGACACAGGCTGACACTTGCTAGTCCAATTTGTCTGAAACAGGCTAGTCTAACCTGTCTGACATAGGCTAGTCTAACTTGTCTGAAACAGGCTAGTCCAACTTGTCTGACACAAGCTAGTCTAACTTGTCTGACACAGGCTAGTACAACGTGTCTGACACTGGCTAGTCCAACTTGTCTGACACAGGCTAGTCTAACTTGTCTGACACAGGTTATTACAACTTGTCTGACACAGGCTAGTCTAACTTGTCTGACACAGGCTAGTCTTGTTTGATACAGGCTAGTCTTGTCTGACACAGGCTAGTCCAACTTGTCTGACTAAGGCTTATCCAACTTGTTTGACACAGGCTAGTCTAACTTGTCTGGCACAGGCTAGTCTTACTTGTCCGACACAGGCTAGTCTAACTTGTCTGACACAGGCTAGTCCAACTTGTCTGACAAAGGCTAGTCCAACTTGTGTGACACAGGCTAGTCCAAGTTTTCTGACACAGGCTATTCCAACTTGTCTGACACAAGCTAGTCTAACTTGTCTGACACAAGCTAGTCTAACTTGTCTGACACAGGCTAGTCTAACTTTTCTGACACAGGCTAGTCCAACTTTTCTGACACAGGCTAGTCCAACTTGTTTGACACAGTCTTGTCTAACTTGTCTGACACAGGCTTGTCCAACTTGTCTAACACAGGCTAGTCCAATTTGTGTGACACATGCTAGTCCAACTTGTCTGACACAGGCTAGTCCAACTTGACTGAAACAGGCTATTCCAACTTGTCTGACACAGGCTAGTCTTATATGTCTGACACAGGCTAGTCCATCTTCTCTGACATAGGCTAGTCTAACTTGTCTGACACAGGCTAGTCTTACTTGTCTGACACAGGCTAGTTTTACTTGTCTTACACATGCTGACACATGCTAGTTCAACTTGTCTTACACAGGCTAGTCCAACTTGTCTTACAAAGGCTAGTCTAACTTGTCTGACACCGACTAGTCTTACTTGTCTGACATAGGCTGACACATGCTATTTCAACTTGTCTTACACAGGCTAATCCAACTTGTCTGACAAAGACTAGTCTAACTTGTCTGACACCGACTAGTCTAACTTGTCTGACATAGGCTATTGTAACTTGTCTGACACAGGCTATTCCAACTTGTCTGACACAGACTACTCCAATTTGTTTGACACAGGCTAGTCCAACTTGTCTGACATAGGCTAGTCTAACTTGTCTGACACAGGCTATTTTACTTGTCTGACACAGGCTATTCCTACTTGTCTGACACAGACTGACACATGCTTGTTCAACTTGTCTGACACAGGCTAGTCTAACTTGTCTGACACATGCTATGCCAACTTGTCTGACACAGGCTAGTCTAATTTGTCTGACACAGGCTAGTCCAACTTGTCTGACATAGGCTAGTCTAACTTGTCTGACACAGGCTAGTCTAACTTGTTTGACACATGCTCGTCTTATTTGTCTGACACATGCTGACACATGCTAGTTCAACTTGTCTGACACCGGCTAGTCTAACTTGTCTGCCACAGGCTAGGCTAACATGTCTGACACAGGCTATTTCAACTTGTCTGACACAGGTTAGTGTAACTTGTCTGACACAGGATAGTTCAACATGTCTGACACAGGCTAGTCTTACTTGTCTGACACAGGCTAGTCCAACTTGTCTGACACAAGCTACACTTACATGTCTAACATAGGCTAGTCCAATTTGTCTGACACAGACTAGTCCAACTTGTCTGACACGGGCTAGTCTAACTTGTTTGACACAGGCTATTCCAATTTGGCTCACAAAGGCTAGTCCAATTTGTCTGACACAGACTAGTCCAACTTGTCTGACATAGGCTAGTCTAATATGTCTGACACAGGCTAGTCTAACTTGTCTGACACAGGCTAGTCTTACTTGTCTGACACAAGCTGACGAATGCTAGTTCAACTTGTCTGACACAGACTAGTCTGACTTGTCTGACACAGGCTAGTCTAACTTGTCTGACACAGGCTTGTCTATCTTGTCTGACACAGCCTAGTCCAACTTTTTTGACACAGGCTACTCCAACTTGTTTGACACAGTATTGTCTAACTTGTCTGACACAGGCTAGTCCGACTTGTCTGAAACAGGCTTGTCCAACTTGTCTGACACAGGCTAGTCCAACTTTTCTGACACAGTCTTGTCTAACTTGTCTGAGACAGGCTAGTCCATTTTGTCTGACACAAGCTAGTCTAGCTTGTCTGACACAGGCTAGTCCAACTTGTCTGACACAGGCTAGTCCAACGTGTCTGACACAGGCTAGTCTTACTCGTCTGACACAGGCTAGTCCAACTTGTCTGACACAGGCTGGTCTAACATGTCTGACACAGGCTAGTATTGTCTGACACAGGTTTGTCCAACTTGTCTGACTCAGGCTTGTCAAACTTGTCTGACACAGGCTAGTCCAACTTGTCTGACACAAGCTAGTCTAAATTTTCTGAGGAAAGGCTAGTCTTACTTGTCTGACACAGGGTAGTCCAACTTGTTTGACACAGGCTATTCTAAAATGTCTGACACAGGCTAGTCAAACTTGTCTGACACAGGCTATTCAAACTTGTCTGACACAGGCTAGTCTAATTTGTCTGACACAGGCTAGTCTTGCTTGTCTGTCACAGGCTAGTGTAACTTGTCTGACACAGGCTTGTCTAACTTTTCTGACACAGGCTAGTCTAATTTGTCTGACACAGGCTAGTCTTACATGTCTGACACGGGCTAGTTCAACTTGTCTGGCAAAGGCTATTCTAACTTGTCTGACACAGGCTAGTCCAACGTGTCAGCGTTGGGATAACTACATTTGGAGTTTTCCCAGCGTCACAGCGTTTGAAGTACCACCTTGCAGTTTCGTGTCTGGTTCCTGTCCCGAACCTCTCGATAAATTTGAAAGAGGACGGGAAGCAAGCTGCCTTTACCTTTTCAATGATAATCAGCGAGGTATGCCGATTGAGAAAATTTAGCTTACTCAAGGTACTTTCATTTTTGAGAAAATTCAGCTAACCCAATCGGACTGGCTCGGTCTTTTAGGTAGGTCGACATTGTGAAGAATTTGTTCATGGTATGATAACTTAGACGAGCTGCTGAAGCAGCATCGTCAAAATATTAACGAAACATTTTTTCACGTGTATTTGACACGAAACAGCGCTTTATAACTGGGATTTCGTTAAGTTTTACACGCTTTCTGACGCCGAGCGGGTACCGAAATCCCCCATGTTATTACATATAAAAGTTATATTAATAATTTTAAACTTTTCATATCTGAAATTTACGAATCATTATAATTGAAAGTTGAAAACGCCACCATTAGTTTGGTCATTTTCTGATGTTAATTACCGTTACATAAAGGTTATTTCGGTCAGGCTACTTAATAAAGCTACCAGTATCAGACGCTCGCGCGGGATCATACTCCCTCCAAGTTACCGCGTGTATTGGTGATATCAGTAATAAATAACACTTCTACGATGGAATTTATCGAAATATTAACACAAAATTGTTTTTTACTTGTTTCTGACACAAAATAGCGACTCATAACGGGGAATTTGTTAAGTTACGTTAAGCGGGTACCAAAATTCTCTATTATTTTACATACGAACGCGATATAATTCATCGCCAATATTGCTTATCGTCTCCTCCCTGCGAAAATGGCCAATCTCAGCTTTGGCATGAAAACGGGTTTTGACATTTTCGCAGTGGTGAAAACGGCCCGCTTCTCCCGCGAAGAATTCCAAGGTCCTATCCAATCGGCTTACAAAGTTATACCCATGTAAATGTGTGCGAAAATTTCCAAAGTAAATGCGAAAATTTCCAAAGTAAATGTAAACAATGAAAAAATATGAGAAAATTGTCTAACTCAAGCGCTTTAAGCTTGAGTCAAAGCTTGAGTTAGACAATTTTCTCATATTTTTTCAAAAAAAGTCACACGTCACTTTAAACATTATGACACATGTAGGGATATTTTAAAAGTTATCATGCAAAGTTTAAGCTTCATTCTGTAATTTAAAAAAAAAGTGTTTTCCTTCTCCTGAAAACTTGTTAATATTGAGGTTGGCCATTTTCGCGGGGAGGCTACGTTATATTACAGTTATTAATCTGTTTTATGAAAAGTGTCTCACAAATAATAAGTGAGGTCAGTTTCTGAAATAAATTAATATTCTATAACGGGGATTTCGGTAATTCTACACATTGAAGCTTCCACTCGCACTTGTCAAGACAACGTTTCCGCTTGGGAAATGGTATAAATTCAATGCCTCTTACTTATATTTCTGAATGCCGATCGTCTGAGTTAATAAGCCCTATTGACATCGTTTCATTAAATTTCACTTAGGTTTTTAAAGAGGAAAACAAACAAAACTCGTTGAAAAAATGTGAATGTCTAGATTCAGCTTGTCTAGAAAATGGCGGACAGGTCGCTGGTAATTGAGGCGCCCGATTAATCGATCGCTGATTGGTATAGATAAGGATTTGACCGACAGTTGGCGAGATGTCAACTGAGGCTATAGGACACTTACGAAAAATCGATCAAAGTTCAGTAAGGAAATATCAATAATTTAGAATTGACATTTAGTTATAATAAATATCTATATTGAAATACTCCGAAACACGGCAAAGGAACACAAACACAAATACCAATAATTTATTTAAAACATTAATAAGGTATTAAGGATATATATTGTTTTGTATCGATGGAAATGTTTTTGCACTTTAAAGACATGAATATTTCTGTCAAAACACTAGATTCGATTCATGCCTGGCAACCAATCGTAATTGTTCAATGGAATGACGCAGATGAGCCTCTCATTTATGAACATGATATATTTGATTTATTTTGGTACATTTGTTTGTCAAAATACAAGACGGATGAGGTAATGTTTTGATTTTGATTAGTGTCTGGAAACCAATCGTAAAAAATAATTGAATGACGCAGATGAAATGTCAATGCATGTTAAATTGCAATTTGAATACAGTTTATTTATATCGCTATAATTTACATATGTTTGTAAATGAGATATGCTCAGTATCAAATATTAGGTAAATCCGGGTGAATGTTTAAACCCAAATCTTTATGCAAATATGTTGGGTGGTTATAAAAGCAATGTTACGATTCGGCTGTATCTTGCCAATAAAACGTGAATTAATATTGTGTTGAAGTAAATAATGTTCATGTTTAAAGACCAAAACGATGAGTGGTTTAAGTCGATTTATCTCTCACGTGGGTTTGTCTAACACGCCATAAAATCAATATGGGTATGTGTTTAAGTTAAAGCCAAACCCATTTTGTCCAGCTCGGTTGATAACTTGTTCAGAAAACTACGCGTTGATTGGTGTTTAAGGCTGCAGTTTGAAATGTAAAGATTGTTGGTTTCATCTTAGTTCGTGTGTTGTGACTTAAGCTGTGGCGCTGCGTCAAACTGTTTGACACTTGGTTTCTTGCCATAAATAAAGGACAACTTGTTATAATCAGCTGATGTTTCTCTTTGTTAATATTAACAATCATTAAATGCAACGGGATTTACCAGTACATGTATGTTTCGTGTTAATTGAACGTATGTTATTGAGGTATATTTTCAGATTTCGTTTATAAGCTGTTGTTTATAATTCAATATTTAAGATTGTGTTATATTTGCTTCGACTGTTTATTGGTCTGGCACTTCACAATGTAAAACATTTACTATTGCTTCACAGTTGTCAGTGGTTTCCGAGTTAATTATAATTATATGATTATCTATTAAAAGTTGTACATAGCCTTCAATTGTCCTTTATCCGTACACATGAATTGGGTCATAATCCAATCAAATATCAATTGAGCTCATCAATATTAGGATTTGTTTCAAACATTAATCCGATGATTAACCGCTGATGAAGACAAGTTGTGTCGATCAAACGTGTTTTATAATTATATCATATGTTTTTTTTTCAATAAATTTTATTTCGTTGTGTTATTGTTTTTTAATAACAGTCACCTCACGTTCTTATGTAACTTTTTAATATTACTGAAAATCATTGGCACTTTAAGGGTAGTAAAATTACCAAAGCAGGTCACCATACTACTACGGTCTTATGGTTTATCTCATAGAATTGGAATTAAAATTATGTTTCTTATTGAAGTTTTCATTACGAGCAATTTTGGTAATGTTTATAATAATTACTAGAAACAGATATCTGTTTTAAACGAATCGAAACAAAATCCATGTAAACGAAGTAGTATAAAAACGTAATTGGTAAACACACAATATGTTTTTCATGTAACTTTTCGGGAGTTTAGACATCCGTGTCAGAAAAAGCATCATTATTAAAATCGGCGCTGTCCAGCGGATATAATTCAATGCAAGCGAACACGTTGTAGTTCTTTTGTAAGACAAATTACTTTGATTTCAGTGAAAATAATTCCGTTTCGTATTCTAAAACGATGGATGCGAATTAAATTTATACTTGTTTATTCTGCGCTGATTACCTTTCAGAGACTTATTGACCTTTGAATAATATTTCGTTTCCGCGTGAGATCTCCTACACGTATGATCCTAATTAGGTAACATTGTCTTTGCAATATACCGATAGGGATGACTTGCGCATGTTTCGCGTCGTTCCTCTCCTATTAGTTCTCAAAAAGGGAATTGCCCTTTGATTAATATAATGAAATTATCTAATGTATTGTTTATGTTCGCGCGAGATTCATGAACTCAGGATCAAACTTTGATGAAAACGTATATGCAGTGTCCTTATAGAGCGGATATGGCTATATTGTCATGTCATTCCGCCCATATTATTTTCCATGAAATTATTTGCCTTAGAATTATAATTTACTTCCAGACAAAAATGATTTGTTCCGCTCATATGAAGGAGGTCTTGCCTTTTGATTACTAAGACGACATTTCCAAGTATTTGTTTGTTTTCGTAAGAGATTCCTTACAAAAATGGTCCGATTGGATTTAATTTTATATAGTAGTATCCCAAAAAAATGTGCATATTGTGACGAGTTTCCACCCCCAGTATGTTTCCTCATGGATGATTCCAATTTGATGAATCTATGTTTTTAGTACTTATATGAGGTGAGCATGGACATAATGCCAGTTCGCTCTGCTCAAATGTTGTTTTTCAGAAAGGTATTGATTGCCCTTTGATTACAAAGAGACAGTTTTGAAGTACCTCTTTGTTTCTGCTAGAAATTCAGTAACTTAAGATTCCTAATTAAAAGTGCCCTTTTAAGGATGGACCAGCAAATATTGTCACGTCGTTCCACTCCAATATTTTGTCGTGGAGTTATCGATTTCATTAAAATATTGACAGTTTTATTGCTGTACAAGATCTCGAAACCCAATTTCAGTTAAATTTTAGGCAGCCTCCATACCAAGAGGTCATGTACATATTATCATGTTGTTTTGTGTCTAATGATCCTTTTAGAGTTCTTGCCTTATTTTTCTGATCCAATGCTTTCAATTAACCCATTCAAAGCGCGTTGTCGGGGAGCATCCAACAGTTTAACTGATATTCTTCTTTCCTCGTGCAGAAGCATGTAAACTATGGCGGAAGCACAAAACGTGGTGATAGTTGGCATAGGATGCCGGTTTCCGGGAGCGAATAACGTACACGAATTTTGGCGACTTCTGAAGAACGGAGAAAATCATGTGATCGAGGTGCCACCAGACCGATGGAATATAGAGCAATTTTACGACGCAGACCCCAGCGCGCCTGGCAAGATGTACGTTCGACAGGCAGGTTTCATTCCTGGGTAAGTTACAGAATTAGCTATTGGAAACAAGAAATTATGCCCTCATATTGATTCTGAAATTAAAGTTAACTATATAAACTGTATACCAGTGTGCGTGTGTAAACACCGGGCATATTCTAACAATTACTGGCAAGGTATTGTCGTGAACTTAACTTTGGTTGACTATAGGATTTCTAATCAGTCCTTACAGAAAGAATAGACTTAAGTAAGGAGCCTATTTTATTGATTATAAACATTAATATTGATTGATTTGATAGCCGAGTTGATATTTATGAACATATAAGCTTATTTGGTTTATAAAAAAAAAATAAAAAAAATGTGTAAGCCTATTTTATTGATAACAAAAATCGATATTAATATATGTGATTTGTTATTAGCTTACTTGTTTGATGACAAATAGCAATATTCATTTAATATATGTTAGGCTCACATCGGACAGTTCATGGGAACAATTGCAAAAGGAGGTAATTGGACTTTGAATGTTTTTTTATTTAATCATTGCATATGTCTTGTCAATTCTGTATCTTCGCAATTACTGGCCAGATTTTATTGACACTATGGATTTGTAAGAAGCTCTGTTGACAAGAGGCAAGAGGTACGTACTGAGCCAAACATTTGAAATCACTGAAATGTGTTCATTTGAATGTTTGACAAAGATGTATAGTAATGAGGCAAGTGCTTCAACAAAGCACATTCTATAATATTCCGTAACGTTTCAATTGCGTATATCAGAGTTTTGTGACAACTGGAGGTGGCATATTTGTCCTTTCAACGCATCTCTGCAGTTCCAAATACTTTGCTATGCAAACCCATATGAGCAATTAAAATCAGTGAAAGTACAAACTTAAATTCTATAAAACAAACATGTATATATGAATCTATTCAGCTGAACTTCGTTATTGCAAATGCACTTGCGTCGAAGTGAAAACTAAATCATCATATGGGTCCTAATTAATAGCATGTTATATGAATACGGCGTTTTGGAATTATTTATTCGAATCTTCGATTCTTTCGAAAGTTATATCAAAGCAATCTTCGATATGATTATAATAGTATTCTTTCGCATATTTGTATAAATTTTTCAATAATGGTGCATGTGATTATGTAATTATATTGAGTGATAAACAAAGTGTCACATACACGAAAAGCAATAATTTCCACACTTTTTGGAGTGTGTTCTTATGAACATAGAATGAAAAAATATCAACAATTTGGAAAACATAATCTGCACACATGATCACACTATTAAATAGCGGTTTGTCGTATTTCTAAAAGGTTTGTCATTTTAATGTGGTGAGTGCATGACAACATATTTGTCAACACTTTGTTAGAAAAAATTCGTAAAAGTCCCAAATCGGTCAATAATGATTAGGATTATTCCATATATTATATTTAAAGAATAAAATAAAATGACATCCCGATCATAATTAACCTTTCAGCGTAGAAGATTTTGACAACAGATTCTTCCGTATCTCGGACGAGGAGGCCCGAATGATGGATCCGCAACAGAGGCTGGTACTTGAGTGCGTACACATGGCATTGGAGGACGGCGGTATCACTAGAGGGGAGCTACAGAGGGGAAAAACAGGAGTGTATATAGGTAATATACCCAACATAGACTGGTACTGTAGTGGGTACATATAGCTCTGAATGACGGCGGTATCAACGAGTAACAGATTTGCTTTACTAATGCAAACAATACAACAAAAAACTATTTACCATCAAAGAATTATTTGAGTTCCATGAAATCCATGTCAAATTTGTCAAAGCCGATAGTTCCATACACAATGCAATATCATTCACTACTCGCATGATTGACCTTATTCCGGTGACGTCACACCAAAGGGAGAGTACTCCATTACAATTTGAAATGTAAGTGCTTTGTTCACACTAGTTCAGTCGTCTGCTTCACTAAGCAATTGTTCTGGAGGACGGCGATATCATAAATGGTATGATATACCTATATGAGGGTACTTATATATAATATGTTAATTTTTCTTTGAATTGACCGTACACTATTAAACATATGTTGTTAGAAATTGTCATGTAAACTGATAATTTAAAGAAAAAAGAATAACCTTGCCAGATTAATTGTATGATGAATGGTATGAAATTATTTGTACGATTATTCTTCCCTACCATTGTGTAAGTATAGCATTTAACATGTAATATGATAAATCTTTAAAATATGATCAATTTGTCATCTTGCTGATGTTAATTGTTTATAAACCGCATGATAATTCCAGGCTCGATGACGTACGACTACAATGTGCAGGCCAACGAGGATGTAACTGCTGCCGACCCGTACTCTGTGACCGGCAATCACTGCAGCATCATCAGCGCCAGAGTGTCATACATCTACAACTTGACAGGCCCGGCCATGACCATTGACACGGCTTGTTCATCGTCTTTGGTTGCCATCAACACGGCATCCCAGGCTCTATTGCAAGGTCTTACTGTCATACATTTTTAATGTTATGAGTTTGTTTTCCAAAATGAAAAGTTGGGCTCAAAGTTTGAGATGGTTTTTATAGGAGTCACTCTGTCAGTCGGTTTTTAAGCATTACAGGTTATAAGTTTGTCATCATGATCATGATCATCATGATCATCATCATCATGATCATCATGATCATCATCATCATCATCATCATCATCATCATCATCATCATCAGCAGCAGCAGCAGCAGCAGCATCTTCATCGTCATCATCATCAGCATCGTCACCGTCATCATCATCATCATCAGCAGCAGCAGCATTAGCATCAACATCAACATCATCATCACCATCATCATCACCATTATCATCATCATCATCAGCATTATCATGGCAAATCAGTGCGGGGGTATTTGTCACGTTTGTCATAAAGTTCAAGTAACATTTCATGAGTAACATATGTTTTGGGTAGTTTTGCCATACGAAACTAACTTCCATTATAACGTTTGTGTTTGTGTGCTCCGTTATATAAGTCATGTACAATCACTCTTTTCCTAATGTCGTCAACAATGTTTTCAGTAACAAATTTGTGAATAAACATTATCGATGAGCCAGTACGTGATTAACTTGATTTATGTCTTAAATAAGACTTGTTGTTAGTACAAAACGACATACCTTTAATGTAGGTTGACTTCATTCATTGTCCTGTCATTGCCTCTCATTGATTCCTGTGTTTATACATTATTGTATACGCATACATATCAACTACAATGTATTTCTGCAGGTGATTGCGATATGGCGATATGCGGAGGAGTAAACTGTCTGCTCGAACCGAATGTGTTTGTGGCGCTGTGCAAGGCACGAATGTTGTCTTCGCACGGCCAGTGTCGCACTTTCACTAAGCACGCCGACGGCTATGCACGTGGCGAGGGGTGCGGAATCGTCATTTTGAAAAGAATGGACAAGGTACGTGGTGGATTAAATGCTTCAGTTTTTAATATGTTGTGAGGTGTTGAGTTGTTGTGTATACTTATTAGGGATGCAATTGGTAGCAATATTTGGTTGGGTCACGTCGGGTTGGCTATTGTGAACCGGATCGGGTATTTTCTGGTCGGCTCGGGCAGAGGCATAACTACAAGTATATATTAACGTTCACTCTCAATTGTATATTATCAATTAACCTGACAATATAACACACATTTCAAATTAGGATGAACGCGTAATTTCCGTAAAGGCAAGCACATACAATGGTAAATGAATGACTAGAGATGTCCCTACATGGGATCTAAGCATTTGAATTTGGCCACAATGAGTGCTTATGTGAGATATTGAATTTTCTGCCAACATCATTTTCAGATTATTTTTCAATATTATAAAAGATGTATCATCTTTTTTGTATTCCTATTGCATATAAAACATTAAAGCTTGAGTGTAAAAAGTATTTGAAACCGTTTGATTGACTATTACAAAAAATGGAAACAAAACAACTCATTTCACGTTTTCAACAAAACTCAGACTATCAAAGTTAAAATGAAATTAAATTAACATGTGGTTAGTTTTACCCATTTAAAATTTGTTTCAATTTCCAAATAAAACACATTTGTGAAAATAATAAAGAAATATCTTCAACGCATAAGAAATGCTTGGCTTTTACAACGTTAAGTTCTCTTTTACTGTCCATTATAATTTATCATACTAAAAACAAACTTCGCATCCGCCGTTTTGTTTGTTTTGACATGAGGTTATATCCTGGTTTTAAGTGTACAACGGGGTCAGTCGTTGATACGTATTGTTCAAGTTTTGTAAACAAAGTATGTTAAAAAACACGGTTGAATAGGAAACATGCATAATATGTCTTGTACACAAGTACCGGTAGTTCGATTGTTCGAAGCCACATGTACTTCGCTCAAATTGCTGTCACAATTTAAGGTCTTTACGTCAAGTTGGAAAACCAATATGGTAGTTATTCACATAAATTATTTATCGACTCGACGCGAATTGCCAAAGCAAGAAGCGAACTCGAGTTAATAATAATGGAACACATTTTATCCCATTATCAGACGTGCATTGACGGTATAACACCCCATGGAATAAACTAGCCTCTATCCCACCTCGTTGAATAAACCTGTCGCGTGCTATTTTTAGATCATTTGTGGGTTTTTCCAAAAATTGGAGATTCTGCGTTTGTCAACTGCGGAAGAACAAAATCGTCTAACATGCGATATTTGAACATTATTAATGTAAAAATGGAAGATATAATAGGATAAATAGAATATTATGTGAGTTGATCTTTATCCAACACTCACATAATATTCTCTATGTGCGGGTATTTTCGGGTACCAGTTGCATCCTTAATTATCCTGTTGTAAGGTGTTGTGTTCATCCCTTATTTCTTAAGTTAAGTTTATGTTGTTAGTCTATTGACAATAACAAGGATGATGCGAATTTTGAAAAATAATGGGAAACATGTGTGTTTGTCCAAAATGCTCCAGTCGTCTACGTGTATATTAATGTTAAAGCCTATTAAAACCTGTTAGCCCACTTGTAATTTTGAAAAGAATGGACATGGTCTACTAAGACGTACATGTCCAATAGTCATTTAGAAGAAAACATAATATGTTATATAGTACGTGTAAGCCCCAAATACTTTAGTCTTCTACTAGTACTTTCATGTTGTAAGTCTTTTAAGACAAACTCATTGCATCTGTCTCCTAAATGTTGAAAGTTAAGACATAAACGTTCATTTGTCACTTTAAAAATCCTAACAATATGCGTATTATTCATAAATAAAACAGTCTCGTAAACCTTGTACATAAGTATGTTGGTATATTGAAACGCTTTAGTGCACTGGTCAATCTTCTATGTGCTTGTTATAAACAGCAGACAATGTTTTGAAAACATACGTAAATTAACTTTTTTGTATAGATATACGAAAATGAAATATGTAAAGCCAAACAATTCTTAGACTTAAGTCTAGGAATAAAGAATATTCTTTAAATTGAAATATTCACGAATTGCTTTAACTTTGAGTCAAACTTGGCATTAAATACCTCTATCTACATGATTCAACATGTAGAACATTTTGTTAATGACATTATCACCTGTAGTAGCGTGCATATATTCAAACGCTGGCCGTGTGTTTTGGTTCTAAGTATATTTTTTCTTCTTAAGTCTAAGAATTGGTTGGTAAATACGTGCGCGGTTTGTGTTTAAAGCACACCGACGTTAAAATAAAATTGTAACGCCAGTCGTCGGATCGAACTTGTTTATTTAAACTGTATATAAAAATATAATTAAAATAATAATAAATATGATGATAATAATAATTAAAATAAAAAATATATATAATAAGAAAAAAATAAAGTAATAAAATAATAAGAATAATTAGAATAACAATAATAATAATAGTAATAATAATAATAATAATAATAATAATAATAATAATAATAATAATAATAATAATAATATTATTATTATTATTATTATTATTATTATTATTATTATTATTATTTTATTATTATTATTATTATTATTATTATTATTATTATTATTATTATTATTATTATTATTATTAATTATTATTATTATTATTATAGTAAATCGTATAGCAATAATTCTTATAATAATTTATTGAAGGCGATTGAGCAGAACAATAAAATATGGGGCATGATTCAATCTGGAACCAATCAGGACGGACAGAATGCCCAGCCGATCAGTGCACCCTCCGGCCTTCAACAAGAGAAACTGGTGGAAGAGTTATTGACAAAACACAAATTAGACAGAAACAAAATACAAGTTATCGAGGCACATGGTACGTCAATATATTTGTAGATGGGCTCGTATTTTCAAAGCTTTTTAGTGGAAACGTAAGGCAATTACTAACATTTTAGATATGTATTGATACCCGCGTATATATAGGAGTCACTTTGTCTTTCGTCGGTCAGTCTGTCGTTCTTTGGTCGCACCGTCGGTTTGTCCGTTTAAAATACTGAATGTGAAGCGAAAAACTGTCATTTTCTCAACCGATGCCATCGGAACTTACAATATATTATCTCAATGAAGTGAAGATGTGCAATCCACTTTTTGTCATGGTAAATGATCTACACGTTCATGAGTTATGAGGTCTAGAACGCCATTTTTATAACAGTAGCGTTTTAAGTTTATAAAGCATGCTTCTTCCATATTTATCAATCGATTTCATTAAAACTTAACATATTTTATCACCTTTATGTGTAGATGAGCAAGACTCTTTCTTTATCCCAGTTTTATCCCAGTTACTAACAAATTCCAGAGTTATTTGCCGTTGAAAATAGCTGACAAAGAGGCGCGGGGTTATAAGTCACGTTTGCAACACAACTATAATTTTAAAGAATTCCATGATTTTTATATAAAGATTTGGGTTAAGAGCTTTGCGAATACCGAGTAAGTTGTAGAAAAGCATACAGTCCGTGCATTTTGTCATTAAACGTTTTTATGCCCCCGGTAGGGTGGCATATAGCAGTTGAACTGTCCGTCAGTCCGTCTGTCTGTCCGTCCGAAAACTTTAACATTGGTCATTACTTGTGCAATATTGAGGATAGCAACTTGATATTTGGCATGCATGTGTATTTCATGGAGCTGCACATTTTGAGTGGTGAAAGGTCAAGGTCATCCTTCAAGATCCAAAGGAAGTAATAAGTTTTAAAGGGAGATAATTTCTATACCTGCCAAATGATAAATACAAATTTAATTTCAAAGCGGCGCAGTAGGGGGCGTTGTGTTTCTGACAAACACGTCTCTTGTTTTATAATAAATTTGTTATTTGTATTCCGATAATTAACTTGTTAAGAATATGTCCACGTTATTATGAACCCTTGCCGTTGGCAGTATGGCATTTTTTGTGAAACTCATCCGGGTTATAATGTCGATGTTCAGCAAATGAAAACTTTTACATTGGGCCTTCTTTATAGTAATTCGTTTGTTTTTGTTTTTTTGTGCACGTGTTAGGCACTGGAACTGCAATCGGTGATCCAACAGAATGTGGTGCTCTTGGGAAAGTTCTCGGTTCAAAGAAATTCCGAAAGTTTATCGGGTCAGTGAAAACCAATATCGGTCACCTGGAGGCTGCAGCAGGAGTGGCTGGCCTGATCAAGGTACTGCTGATGATGAAGTACAAAACCATCGTTCCATCTCTATGGTACAGCAAGGAGAACGAAAATCCAGAGTTAAAACTAGACGAGCATGGATTTACTGTTCCTACAATATGTATGCATTGGGATGTTACTGAGAACAATAAACGACAAGCATCTGTGAACAGTTTTGGATTCGGTGGAACGAACGCTCACGCAGTTGTCACGGAATGTTCAGTTGGCCAGTCCTTATGCAGCACATCTAAGTTTCCTTTGCCAGCAATTGTCGTCATCTCTGCAAAGGACGAAGATTCTCTTTACGTAAATATTGCATCATTCACAGAACGCTTAAAGTCTGAAGACTACGACTTACGTTCTCTTTCATTCACATCAACCTGCAAGCGGGATTTTCTGCTGATTCGAGAAGCATTATTTGCCGATAACCAGAATGCTCTGATTGAGAAGCTTACCTCTATTGCTAGTTCCAAAACATCTAAAGTGAGGCAAACACATTCAGGAAAACCAAAACTAGTTTTTGTCTGCTGCGGGGTAGGAACCGTTTGGCAAGGCATGGGTCAACGACTTCTTGATATAAATGCGTTTATTTCAACAATAAAGGACATCGACACTTTCCTGAAACCTTTGACTGGCTGGTCGGTTCTTTCGAAGATATCGGCATGTTCTGAAGATATCATTACTGATCCGTGTGTTTCCCACATAGTCATTTTTACGTACCAGGTTGCATTGTCAGAGCTGTGGAAATTTTTCGGCATCATTCCCGATACAGTTGTCGGTCAGTCCGTCGGCGAAGTGGCTGCTGCTTACATCGGCGGGTATTTAGACCTACCTTCGGCTGTAAAGGTTATATATTACAGGTCATTTCATCTAGCATCTATTAACAGCGGTACAATGCTAGTTATAAGAAACGTGAACATAGAAAACGTGATACAATTCTGCGCAAGCAATGGCGAGTATAAAATTGCGGTTTTTATCAGTCCTATGGCATGTACTGTCGCGTGTGAAAAAGATTCAACGGCTTTATGTAACCATGCGTCAGCGTACTGGAAAGGTTCACAGGTAATTCCATTGAACGTGCCGTGTGCATACCATAGCAAACATGTTAACACTGCGGCAATGCGAGTAAGAAAGTCGTTGAGAGGATTAAAAACCGGCCCTCAGAGCATTCCGGTGTTGTCCACCGTTACCTGTAAACATTTGACAAAGCAGGAAGCATGTTCTGGAAAATACTGGCAACAGAACGTTCGGCAGCCAGTCAACTTTAAGGCTGCTATTTCCAAAGCAAACGAAGTGAATGCCTCCACCATTTACCTTGAGATAGGATCGATTCCTGTTCTGAAAGCTCATGTGTACGACATATTTGCAGAGAGTCCAAACGTGATGTGTATTGCAAGTATTTCAAGAAATGAAGAAATCAACACCTTATCACACGCTGTTTGTCAGCTGTTTAATTTAGGTTTCAACATCAAATGGGATAATTTTATCCCGTCTTCCGACACGCTTACAGATGTTCCTATACAGGCGTTGCAGAAAAATACTAATCTGCAGCTTACTCGAAGTTTGATGACTGTTCAACGTACACAGGGAAAAAAGTTCAAAACCGATGTCCATCCGTTTGTAAAACAAAACGATCCAAGTGGAAATATGTGGGAAATAGATTTGAATCAAGAGGAAACACTTTTCTTGTATGAGCACGAAGTCCAAAGCCAAATCATTGTGCCCGGTGCGTTTTATACAGAAGTTGGTTTTGTAGTTGCAAAGGCATGTCTCTCAGATGCTCAATCTATAAGCACAATTGAGCTTTCTCTCGAATTTGTTAAAAAAGTTAAACTTGAACGAGAGATTCCGACTGTTCTTAGCGTGCATATGAACGACCAAGAAACTGACAACTTGAAATTTCAAGTTAT
Source organism: Dreissena rostriformis (assembly GCA_007657795.1). Taxonomy (NCBI): domain Eukaryota; kingdom Metazoa; phylum Mollusca; class Bivalvia; order Myida; family Dreissenidae; genus Dreissena; species Dreissena rostriformis. The sequence continues at coordinate 134,566 of VMBQ01002225.1, forward strand.
GAATGAACAACATGTTATATGCAAAGGGAGGGCAAAGTCGATAAGCGAAGAGACGATACAAAGATATGTAGATATTGAACACACAAAAAACTGGTTTCTGCACAACAATGCAGCCTACATGACAAGGACTGATATTTACAACCAACTTAGAGAATTTGGATTCGAATACGGTGACAATTTCAAACTACTGGCCAGTTCGATTCACACCGATACACGGGGGATGTTGCAAGTCACCGCCACCGATAAAGTTCTTGCTCAAGTTAAAAGCCAATGTTTCCATCCGTGTTTAATTGATGTCATGTTGCAGGCAACAGTTACTCTCACGTCGGACGAAATGAGGCAACACATTAAACATGAAAAACTGCTGTTTTTACCTGTTGCAATTGGTTCAATACGAGTTTATAAACAGCCCGAGAAACACATGCTTATTTTTGCCGCGATAAAAACGAAGACCGTTGTGGAGACTGTATACCAACTGCATTACGACCTCGTGATGGTTGATACAATTGGCAATAAGGTGGCTGAGATTCTGAACTACGTGACATACAGCAAGAGACAGAGTGCTAACGCTCCATGCGAGATGCGTTATGAGGTACAATGGTTAACTGCATCCGAGCAAAGCCCTCAAAGGAAAAATGGTTCTTCCAAAGGTCTTAGCCTCCTATTCCTGGGACGAAATTGGGAAAAGAAAACAAAGAAAATATTAAAGAGGAATGGACACATGTGCATCGATATGGAAAAGGCGGGGAATATGGAAGGATACCTCGACACAATACGAACAGAAGGCTATCAAGCAGTCATTTTGTACGTGGGTGGAAGTGTAATCAGTCAGGACATAACCGCGCAAAAAGCGGCATCGCTGTTTACATCATGTGTTGAGAATTGCCTTCAAGTAACGACACTTGTTAAGTTCTGTCACAATACCGAGACACCGCTACCGCTGTTTATCGTTGGTGAAAACACACAGACTACATCGCAAATTGGGTCTACAGAACATATGAACTTGAACGGGACCGAGCTCTGGGGATTCATAAGAGCGCTCAACGTGGAATCCACGAGAACATATGTGTCAATGGTTGACACACAGCCTTCATTCACTGCAGCGTTAGAAACTTTGATGCATTTTGTTGGACGGTGTCTAAATGACGAACATGACGAAGGACAGGATACGATAGTAACACCTACTCAGATTTTTCGCGCCCGCTTTTGTAGATCATTACGAGACTGTCCGACGCCTGGAGTACGAAACGAACATTTGCTCTCACCGATTCAAAATGACACTTTTGCACTTATGGCATCTCAAAGTGGCATGTATCTGACTGTACCGACCATTGTGACCCCCGATATTCATGAAGTTACGCTCCATGTACTTTCAGCTGTTGTTCCACCGATGTTTAGTTCTATCAGGTTACAGGTTATCGATGATAACATGGCTGGAGTATCGCCTGTTATTGCAATTGAGCATGCGGGGTACATTGTTAACGATGACAACAAAAACGAACAGATGATTGCAGTTTACCCGTCTTATGTGAAAACCGTATTGCAATTGCCAAGTGCGTGTTGCGTGCAGAGGAAAACTCTGAAATATCACACACCAGGTTTGCTGACACAAGTAATTGCCTTAACAGAGCTTACATCCAAAATACCAGAATGTACATCAGTAGCTATCCTTTGCAAAACAAAAGAAGAAATAATTCATGTGCTGCTAAAAAGTCTGATAAAATCCAAAACTGGACTGACTGCAAGTATTTTAAATAGTCCGACCGCAAAACACAGATTTGACTGCGCAATCGCCATCGAGCCTTTAGATTGCCAGCTTATTATGGTACCAGCATTGTGCAAACGGTTTCTGTGTTTCACCTCTCACCTAAAAGCGAGTGAAAGAGACGAATTGATGTTGCATCCAAATCTTACCGTAGACCATCTACCGCTTGACGAAATATTCATCGTGGGTACAATGAAATCGAAATTACAAGATGCAGTTTTGTGGATTAATACAAATCCTTCTTTTCTGAGTGAGCTTCCACAAACTGACGTAAGGCAACATTCAATTTCTAAAAAATCGGATTGCAGGGAGATCATTCTTGTGGACGATAAAACAAAGAAATTTCACATACCGATAAGGTATCCAAAAGAATATTTGTTCTTTAAGGATGCGGTCTATGTAGTGACTGGTGGACTGACGGGCCTTGGATGGGAAATAACCAAATTTCTTGCTGAAAATGGTGCCGGGAACATTGCGTTAGTAGGACGGCGTTCTGCTTCTGCTCAACAGTTGTTCGAGGTTGAACATGTTAATAACACGTTCAGCTGTAATGTGTTTACTGTTCAAGGCGACGTAACAGACATTGTATCACTCCAAAATGCCTTCGAAATAATAAACAAAGATACGGATGCAGTTCCGGTCAGAGGGATATTTCACGGAGCTGGTGTAATCGAAGCTAGACCTTTGATTAAGATTGACAAAGCAAATATTGAACTCATTTTGAAACCAAAGATCCTGGGAACGCTGCATCTACATATCGTTAGCAGACTCATGAACCTGGACTATTTCGTATGTGCGTCATCTATATGCAGCTTTGTTGGAATGCCTGGACAAAGCAGCTACGGAGCAGCAAATTGTTTTATGGACGCCTTTATGATATGGCGAAGACAAAGTGGTCTGGCGGGGCAGGCGATAAATTGGGGAGCGCTTTCTGTTGGAATGGCCGCACAACCAATGTTCGTTGAGAACCTTGGAAAACGAGGACATAACTTGGTATCCATTCCAGAACTTAGATCATGTTTCCATGAAGTTTTAATGCATAACTCAACTGGAACCGTTTACTGTGACATTAACTGGGAAATAGCGTCCAAGGATATCTTGGTCTATTCAAAAATGAATCTGGATATGAAGACGATAATCAAAGAGGTATCGCCATCTGCGCTGTCGGAGACAAAATACAAACTCTCAAGATTTCCAAGGGCTTCGTTGGAGAGCCTGACGACGGTTGAGCAACGGGAAAAAATACAAGAAATAGTAATGGAAATAGCTCGAAGAGTCATAGGGGGACCAACCTTGGTAATCAATGACACCGAATCGTTTGTACATCAAGGCTTCGACTCCATCAGTCGGCTGCAGTTCACGAACGTGATGCACGATGTGTTCGGAGTGCGCATACCTGACAGCGACCTATTAGCTGATGTGAGCACGATCGCCAAGGTCATCAAGTATCTCCATAACAAACTGTTTACGTAAGTGCATTTATCTTGTCACGTGTAAATGTTCTTTACAAAAACCAACCCGGACGGCCATTTGAGAAAATAATATTTGGGTAAATGTGGACATATGTATTTAGTGTACGCAGTAAATACGCGTTATAAATATATATATATATATATATTTATAACGCGTATTTAATTAATATATGTTATAACAGTTATAACAAAGTTATAACACAGTTATATATATATGTTTGCCATTTGGTTTGATTATAATCTCACGTGACACCATTTTGACCATATGCATTTATATCTTGACTGCTTTAATGTGTTTTCAAATTAGTCTTATCTGAACATATCATAGACTGGTAATTGTTTTACGTTCCATCTAATGCAGATTTAAGCCTGCTTATAGCATGATATACTTTAATGTTATATCAAAGTTACTTTTGAAACAATATAATTTAAGATATTTTTCTTATTTTACTAATAAGACTTTTGTTTTAAAAGTAACAATAGGTTGTAAAGAACAATAAGGTGCTCGTATTTACAGAGAATTCATAATGAAGTAGTGTTAACTTGTCCCATTTCTTATTAAGATTCTGAATTCTTAATTATGTGTATTTCTTATAGCCGGAGTTTACACTATTTGTTCTGACACATTAAGAGCGCTTGCTTGCTTAAATCGTTGTCTGCTATATGACGTCGATGTCGTGTGTTGTTGATTGTTTTGTTGGTTACAGCTTGTCTTAATTCATATAAGATTTACTAAAATATAGATGTGTTTATAATATAATTTTGTATTTACTTCACATATAAATATGTTTGTAAAGTGCATTTGTAATATTACAATTTTCAGAGAAACATAAATGTTTGTTTTAAGGTATATACATTTTTACTTTCAATTTGTGTGTATATACGATCATCATTTGTTTGTTTGTGTAATACGAAAATTATATATACGTGACTGCTAATTCAATTAAAAATAATAATACAACAGAAATATAATTAATATTATAATAATTTTTGAAGCTGTCTTTGTGTTACCTTTCACGAATTGGTTATGCGAATTTGAATGTCTATAGTGATCAGGGGAGATATTTATTTTCTTGTTTATTTTGAACGCATTTTACATTTAAAACTACAATTGGAAATACAATGGTACAATATGTTTTTACACAAATAACATCGCACAATTTGTGTTTACGTGTAACTTTACATGGCTATTTAATATATCATATATATTTGACGGAATATATAACACTATTGGTTGTTGTGAACAATATGCGCGTAAAGTTTCTGCTTTTTATATTTTTGTTTGTATTTTATTGTTTCGCTATATTATTTGTCAAATGACTACCTATCATCTACTGAACTGATCATATTCGTGACGATGCAATTTGATGCAAAACAAACTTATCTCTCAATAGATCAATCTTGCCTTCATGTTGTAATTTGTTCTTTAACTATTCGAGAAAATTCGATGGAATTATTCGTATTACTCTTATCTCGAGACAACAAACACACTCATTAACCATGTATAACATCGTTAATGAGTGATGTGCGATATCATCTTTCAGTTCAACACCTTTTACATGACAGTAAATTTTAAGAACAATTTTCTACGAAAGCACAGTAATTATTTTATTTGTTGAAATGCTATAAGTATTTTCACATTTTTATTTTGTTGACTTTATTGATTGAAATAATGACACCGTTAATTGTTGAAAAAAATAATTCAGAATGTTTCAAAACCTAAAGATGGAAAAGGGTTAAATATAACCTTCGTAAACTGTATTGTATTTGCTATGTTATATACATGTATTACTTAAATATAAGCAAATGATTCTTGATATAAATGTTTAATGATACAAACTTCTTAGAATTGCTTATTTTTGTTAGAATGTATATGTAAGTTTGTATTTGACTGAAAACATGCCAGAGGGTTTATACTTTTTTTAATTAGTATTTATAAATGTAATCACTATGTATTGTTTTTGAATATTGATAATCGCCTTGCTAACTACAGATAGTGTTTTGACGTATTTCTCAGACTGCTTACACGATTGGTAAAAAGATTGTCACTTTTCAGATTGTTGACATAATTTGTAAATAGAATCCCAGTTTATAGATTGTTAACACGAATTGAAAATAACATCTAAGTTTTCAGATAGTATATACGCTTGGCATTAAATCCCAGTTTTTTCGGAATGCTGATACTATTGGACAACCAAATGCTTGTTTTACGGGGTGTTAACACAATTGGAAAATACATTTTAGAAACCCCGGTTTCAGATATTGTACACGAGGTTTAAGTAGTTTCCCATTTATAATATTGTTAACATGATGAGACAATAGAATCCCCGTTTTCTGATAGTAAACAATATTGGATAATAAAATGAATGTTTTTCGATGGATAACAAGATTGGAAAAAACATTCCATTGTACGTGCATATACGCCAATAAATTACATTGCTATCTTCTTGAATGAAAAAAATGTTTAAAATGTATGTACATGTATAATGTTTGTTTTTTAGTGATATTTAATAAAAAGAAAAGTGGGAAAAACCTGATTTGACATTCTTTAGACGATTAGAAAGCCGAATACCAGTTTTGTGATATTTATCAAGATTGGTAAATACAGTCTCAGTTTTCAGATTGTTAACAGAGTTGGTAAAAATAATGCCAGTTTTCAGCTTGTAAATACGATTGATAATTTTAAGCCGAGTTTGAAGATTATTAATACGATTTTATAAATATAATCACAGTTTAAATGGTATACATAGATTCTGATTGTAAGTGTCTTTATTTTACTGATTTATGATTTAAAGAATTAAAACGTTAATTGTTGAAAAAATCGTTCCATAATGTTTCTTAACCTCGATTAGTAAACGGGCGGATTTAATAGAACCTTCGTAAACTTTATTGTAGTTGATATTTAGTATTTTACGTTTATAGAAGCAAATGCTTCTTGATATATAATGCTTTTTTGTTATGAAACAATTATCTTAAAACAGCTTTTTTAGAATTTTTATGTAATGTTGTATTTGAGTAAAATGAATTTCAGAGGGTTTATTCTTAGTCATGTAATATGTGTAAATGTAATCATTTTTATGTCCCCCAGACTATACTGGGGGACATATTGTTTTTGCCCTGTCTGTTTGTTGGTTTGTTTGTTAATATTTTTTATATCTTTTGCAATATTAAAGATAGCAACTTCATATTTGGCTTGCATTTGTATCTCATGAAGCTTCACATTTGTAGTGGTGTAAGGTCAAGGTCAATTTCATCCTTCAATGTCAAATGTCAAATATTTGGGTAAAAATCGCTCAAAAGGGGACATAGTGTTTCACAAACACTTATTGTTTATTTTTTGTGTATAGATATAATCACCTTACTAACTACAGATAGTGTTTTGATATATTTCTTCATGTCCATAGATTGTTAACACGATTGATACAAAAAGATTGCCATTTTTTTGACACAATTGGAGATTAGAATCCCAGTTTTCAAATTAACACAATTGGAAATTAGAATCCCAGTTTTCAGATTATTCACACGTTAAAGAAATAGAATCCCCCTTTTAGATTGCTAACACGGTTGGAAAATAGAATCTACTTTTTCAGATCGTAAATACTATTGGACAGTAAATTCCAGATTTCATATTGTTTACATGGACAATTGATTGCTTGATTTCAGAATGTTTACTTAATTGTAAAATCGATAGTAGAATCCCATTTTTCATTATGTTAACAAGATTGGACAATAGAATCCCAGTTTTCAGATTGTTAACACGATTGGAAAATAGAATGCCAGTTTTCCGATTGTTAACCCGATTTTAAAAGATGCCGGTTTTCAGATTTTGTATACGATTGGAAAGTGAAATCCCAGCTTTGAGATTGTAAACACGATTGGTAAATACAGTCTCAGCTTTCAGATTATTAGCAGGCTTGGTAAAAATAATTCAAGTTTTTAGATTGTTAATACGATTACAAATATAATCTTATTTTAAAGATTGTTAACACGATTAGAATATATATTCCTTATTTGCAAATTAGTAATACAATTGGAAAATAGAATCCCAGTTGTCAGATTGATTACACAATTGGAAATATAATCCGAGTATTCAGACTTTTGAAAAATATAATCGCACTTTTTAGATTTGTAAAACGATTGGAAAATAGTATCTCCGTTTTTAGATCGTTACTAAGATTTGACGTTCATTTTTAAGATTGTTAACACGATTGGAAAGTAAGTACCAGTTTTCAGATTGTCAATACGATTGAAAAATGTAATGCTTGTTTTCATATTGTTAATACTATTGGAAAATACTTTGTAGAATCTCATCACAATTATAATATCCAATTTTATTCTGTTTATTTCCCACATGTTGTACTCTTATACTATATATTTTCAAATAAAACATAGTTTATACACATGTGCGTCTTTACTATCTCTATATCTACGTAGGAAAAATGTACAAAGTAATAACAAATAAATCTTCAAGAAAGGAACGCTTCTATGTTTGTTTTTTCAAACTTGATTAACAGTTCATAACGTTTGTCTATCCACAATAAATCAGTTATGCCAACATAAAAATAGTCCTGGTCGATTCAGGTCTTATCCATCTTTTTATTAAATACCTAAAGACAATCTGACTCAAATGCTGGTGTTTTTTAGGTATAAAATACTAGCTCCTGGATAAAAATTCCGTTCTTCACAGCGTGATATGCGATTCCGCATTCAAAGGCTGTTAAAGCGGACTTCTTGTATGGGTTAAGTATTGTAAATAACCGTTGCTTTCCGAGCGGTATAAGGCGTTTGTGGAAAACACGCTTTGTGTTTACCTTCTGAGTAAATGTAATTATTTCTGTCAGCAGAGGTAAGTCCATCAGCGTACTCAATCGAGCGTAACTAGGGCATTGTTTTCACCGTCGCTAAGGAATCAACCCTTTTGTGACGTCATTCCGATATCAAGAATAAGAGGAAATGACCCCAGACAGCGGCTTTACCAGCTATATTGCTTGTTATGCATCAGATGACTGAAGTACATTGATATTGAACATTCAAAGTTGTGATGTCAAAATGTAAACAAAAAAAACATCAAAGTAAACTTTAAACAAGAAAAGGGCCATTACAAGTTACAACTAACAATCAATTTAATAAATGCATATTATTTCAAAGTGCATACATACATTTTTTGCTAAATATACTCAGTTTCAACTAAATATACTCAGTATCAACTAGTATTATATATTTTTATTTCAGATTTTTTAAAGACGGGCCTTTTGGTGCCCTTTGAAGTTATGAATAATATTTCAGTACTAAAATGGATTACCGGAATAAACCCCATTTGGAAGAAACACCCTTCCCTAAAAACGGCATAGCGGAAGAAACCCCCTTTCACATTTTGCATGCACGGAAGAAACACCCTTCCATAGCGGAACAAAACCCCTTCCAGTTTTCAGACAGGCGGAATAAACCCACTTCATAACTGTTATTCAAACTGTTCGATAACAATTGACACGTAATTCGATTCACAATTTTCCTGTTTGAAGCAATAATAAACATATTGCATATGTATGCTCACATTTATGCCATACTTTTGACCCAAATGGTACGTCATACACATTTATATCACTACATTATATATTCAAGCTGTGAAACTCAAACATCATTATCGAGATATTTGACCCTTTTGAAAGATAGTTGGTAGTTAGAATTAATCAAGATGGTAATACAACGAATAATTTATGATGTGACAAAATAATAATAATTGAAGGATAAAATAGACAAAAATATAAAAATATATATTTACATTTATTTACAAAGATCAAACAAGCATATATTAAATAGCAATAAACACATTGTTGATGAATAAAAGACTTTTATTAGCTGTTACCTGCCTACATGGTGTATATAGTAACTTCTCAGTGTAAAACGACCCTTTATTTGCAATNATTACTTGAATATAAATTTTGAACAAAATCCATTATGTGGAAAAAAAAATCAGTAAAACTGCAGCAACACCCCTTAATAATCAGTTCAATTGTATCCATCACCACAATTATCACCCTATCATCACCACGACTATAACTTGTCAGAACCACGATAACCATCCCCATCGTTCAAAGAAGAGATCTTCGCTCTGGGAAAACGGGTCTTAATTCACGTGCACACAATCTGAGCAGGTTTATCAGAGACGACACTTTCCGCATTTATGGATTTTTTCGTTTAAAGGAAGTTTATTCTTAACCAAGTCTAAATGAAATGTGTCGACCCTGATTATCACGTGCGGACTGCACAGGCTAATTGGGTAATGTGTTTTGATCAAACAATCGTGTTATAAGTTTATTCCAGGCTATTCTTTTTTAGATGTATAATACAAAAATTAGTACAGAAGTATCCATTCGTGTAATTTTCATTAGTAAAGTGGTCCATAAATAACATGTTTGGTTTATTAGCAACGTTGTACATTCAGCAATTTGTGTTTCGTTATATTGGGAAAAATAACACGTGGGTTGTCTATGTAACGTATCAAATGCATACTGATTGTTTACAGCCA
>VMBQ01002226.1:29079-82526 GCA_007657795.1 Dreissena rostriformis
TTAACCTAGTGACATGAAGATCAATAGGGGTCATCTGCCAGTCATGACCAATGTCCCTATGAAGTTTCATGAAATTGACCTTTGACCTTTGACCTAGTGACCTCAAAATTAATAGGGGTCATCTACCAGTCATGACCAATGTCCCTATGAAGTTTCATGATCCCAGCCGTAAGCGTTCTTGAGTTATCATCCGGAAATCATTTTCCTATTTCCAGTCAACCATTTTACTGCTTAAGGTCATTGCGACCTTGACCTTTGACCTAGTGACCTGAAAATCAATAGGGGTCATCTGCCGGTCATGACCAATGTCCCTATGAAATTTCATGATCCCAGGCATATGCATTCTTGAGTTATCATCCGGAAACCATTTTCCTATTTCCAGTAACTGTGACCTTGACCTGTGACCTTGACCTTTGACCTAGTGACCTCAAAATCAATAGGGGTTATCTGCGAGTCATGATCAATGTTCCTATGAAGTTTCATGTTCCTAGGCCTAAGCGTTCTTGAGTTATCATCCGGAAACCATCTGGTGGACCGACCGACAGACCGACTGACATGAGCAAAGCAATATACCCCCTCTTCTTCGAAGGGGGGCATAAATATACAAAAATATTAACATTTTCTGAATGACTGGAAGATATAAACCTAAACGGGATATAAAACTTAAGAAAGATTCTTTTATAGGCTTAAAAGCAAAACAAGAAATTTATGCATTTTTACTAATTAAACTGCAAGTGGATATTTTAAATGTTTAAAATTTGCATGAACCTCAAGTAGGGCTTAGGTTTAGGATAGACAAAACACATGAATGCTGTGAGCATAACGCTCAGCAAATCTGATAATGATGATGTCAAGTCAATGTCAATATTAAGTATATCATAGCTTGTTGTATATTGAGCAATGAGCATTGCACATTGCTGAGATGCCATTACAAAATGGACATAATTCAAATACCTTTTGCAAATTTAAATGTAATCATTAAGGTTTGTGCTCATAATTTTGTTATAAATAATGATAAAGTCTTCAAGTAATGCAGTCTCTATCCGTATAACTCCTTTAAGAGTATTAGTATGTGTGTCTTTCTGCCCTTTTTATTGACACAAGTGGTCTCGAAAATGAACATTCAGATATGTTTATTAATTAAGGTGCCCAGGTCCACTATGTTTATTACAGAAGTCCAGCAAGAGCCTGTATTAAGGATCGGTAAACTGTCTGTATTTTGATGGTTTTACCCTACCAAGTCATTAATTGAGTCTGTGACAGCTACTCAAAGTTGTTCCTGATAAGAGCTTTTTTCATGTAAAAAAATATGTCTCACATAAGAGAGAAGTGAAAGTGATGGCAGTTCTATAGATAAAGTTCAGTAAACCTAAAACATTGTAACAAACAATAAAATTCCTGTTACAAGCGATATCAATTTGAGTGTCATAATAAGAAATGCTCAAAACAAAAAGTGATTAAAAAAAACGTTATCAAACCAAAAGTGGAAGTTTTGAATTGACGATTCGATCAATCTTGCCGAGGGTCCGGAGATAGTCAATGTATTATGATGAATGCAAGTCAACTCGTACCTTAGTCGACACGTACCCTAGTCAACTCGTACCCAATTTGGTTAACTCGTACTTTAGTCATCTTTCAGATTGGTCAACTCGTACCTTTTTAATTTGTGTTCTTTATGGAAAAAAAATTGCAATGGGTGTTTGCATACATGAGATGTTTGTATGTTTTTTACCAGGTTACGAGTTGATTAACTAAAGTAATTACCTAAGTATATCGTTCATATTGTAATTTACCTAATCTGCATCTTTGTTAAATATTGATTAACACATTACTTGACATCTGTGACACTCACAACTGGCGAAAGTCTTCCCCTGAGGCCGACAACTACCGCGCGTGTAATTTGAGATGCACTACAAACAATTTGTTTAACAAATCGCCGACGGTCCTGTTGTCATAAAGGTATTATTAGTCAACATTTTATCAAACCAAACACCGACAACTACAGCACGTGTCAGTTATAGGCACGACAAACACGTTGTTTATAATTATACATGTGTGAAAATCAATGAACTTGTCTTTTTTTGAAAAAAAAAATCACAAAAAAGCAAGAAATAAATTATAACCTATATTCATATCAAAAACAGATACAAAAACATATTTCATGTCTTTGATATATAAATCAATAATTTTTAGGAGAGTACGTGTTGACCAAACAGGTACGAGTTGACTAGTGGGGGTATGTGTTGACCAAAAATCGGGTACGAGTTAACCAAATCGGGTACGAGTTGACCGAAGGTACGTGTTGACTTAGGTACAAGTTGACTAGCTTCGATTACAATTGGTTGATTAGAAACGAGATCTAGCTTGCGCAGGATTCCAGAGAAAGTAAATAGCTTATTGTCAAATTCGGAATATTCACGTTTTCCTTTGTAAAAACTTAATATTTTCATAAACCATTGATGTGTTTGAAACTTTGGATTAATATCATTATCTAATATGTGAGCACACCATATCATGTAGCATGTGTAGTTGATTATGATAAGTTGTTTTAATTTGCACATTAGTGATATATATGTATGATCTGTTTGTGTTTATTCAGGCCTCGAAGAATTTTTCCAGAGCCACTCGCCCTGCAGGGCGAGTCGGCCTGACAATCCACTCGCCCTTCAATTTAATCTACTCGCCCTGCATTTAACAAAAATATATATCTATATTTATAGTAATGATCAACCAGAACCTTTTTTAAAACTTAAACTATCATCTGTCAAAAAGTTTTGAAAAAAAAAATCACATTTTGTATCGATGTGGCAGGAGATCTGGAACTGAATTTTTATTTCTCAACTTGAAAAACAGCACTCACCCGGTCGGTCGAATATTTATCGTCTAAGTGCCTGTTATCGAACAGCACCTATTATCGGACGTTTTGTTTTGGTTCTGTATGCGCATGCGCAAAAGTGCGCATGACGTCACATCCATAAACAAATGGCCGTACATGAAGTCCATGACCTACTTAGCTTGAAACAAATGCGCCGAAAACAGGTAAAAGGAATGCATTTATTGTTATTGACACGGTTTCATGTGTTTTTTGCTATTACTTTTTGAATGCATTTATCAAAACATGCATTTACACGCCAACAGGCATATTTCTGTTTGCAATTTTGATTACAGCAGACGCAGATTTTCGCTGAGTCTGGGTCACGTGATAGTCATGTTTGTTTATATTCACTGGAGCAGTATTTATGAACTGTCCGGTAATAGGTCATGTTTATATCGGCCGCCATTTTGTTTTGTCTGCTAGAGGTGACAATAACGAGGGAATCATTGTTATGAATTCTTGAATGATATTTGCTGGAAAACTTTGCAGATAAGTTATTTAATGATTGAACTGTTAGTTCTTTGTTAAAACAAATTGTTTTTGTTATTTAAAGTGTTTTCAAAATTGACAATTGTAACGTAATTTCTTAGGTGTTCGATAACTGGTTTGTCCACCATAACAAACTTTAGTCTTTACTAGCCAGACTGTCAACTTGCACTGTCACTGGCAAATGTGAGCGGTCGAGTGGATTCTTTGAGGCCTGGTTTATTTATGCCAGAAAATAGTTTATGTTGCTAATATTACCGATTTAAGTGCAGCCTGAATTCTTTGCTGCAACTTTATATGAAAAAAGCGGTTATCAGTTACATCTCCCAGCGACCTGGAGGGTAAATGGTTGGATTATTGCAGCTAGCTATATCTAAGCAGGAATAGAAGGAAATTGGATTACTGTTTGCAGGTAAAGACATTTGTAATCATTTTTATCTGTTTTTCATTGCTGTAAGGTCCAAATACATTTAACTTTCACGAAATTACGGAACTCGAGGATAATTGAGTCTGTGACAGGCAGTTTCTACCTTCGCATGCTCTTGCTAGAGCGCTCTTTCCAAATTCATCCTTAGTATTTGCTGGTACATTAAGACGCAGAATTTTCGTAACTGTCCCAATTTCACCCTTTTCGCACGCCACAAGAAATCTGTCTCTGATGTCCTTTCCTATAAACGTTTTATTTAGGTAAATATGAGACATTTTGGCGTTTTGTTGTCATGTAAATTTCACAAATAAAGAGTACAGTAAAGGGAGTTAAATCGTTCATAAATAGGCTTCAATCTACTAAATGTTCAAACTTCAGACTGTGGACTCAAACATTAAAGTTGTGTAAGACCTATTAACATAATTGTTATCCACAAAAATTACAAAATATAGAGGTTTTAAACCTTATTTAAGCACTATTAGGCGTAAATGATCGCAATCTCATATGGTTAAGATTTTAAAGCAAAAGATTGCTCATTGTGTTTACGAATAATAAACCATCTAGTAGAGTTAACCCTGTTGAAAATAGTTTAATGTAAAAGACCAATACATGAAACAACTTTATGATTAAATAGTTGCATCAATGGTGTAGAACATCAATATTAAAAAACAAAAATTTAAGAAATAAGTAATTGATACTTATTAACCTCGAGGGCTATGGGAAGGACTTGTTTTTTGTATCCAATTAACTGTAAGTTACACCAAAAATATTATAAAATAATCAACACTTTATCAGGATTTATTAAGTTTTCAATATCAGTTATACATAATGTTACAAATCATGGTTATCTCAAAATATCGCAAGAATACACACGCCTCCTCCCGACTTGCACTTCTTTAGCCAAATCGTCATGGATTAAGCTCCCAACATTTCTTCTGATAGGGTTATTTTATGGGTTTTCTTATATAGATTTGCTTGCAAGTGTTCCTATGCTTGTTCTTATATGAACCTTTCATTTGTCTGTTTGTGCATTATGCGTATATTCAAGTCCACGTTGAAAGTATATGTCTATGTTATATGTAATATGTCCAAACGAAGAAATATGTTTTTTCAAGCAAAAATAATTTTCTTTACAGATCCTTGCAACGGTCACCAGATTAATTATATAGTCCGTATAAACACAGTGGTCAGTGTTTTTTGTTATATATATTACTCTGTTGCAAAGAAACCAAACCAAACTTAACGAGCATTTGTGACTTTATTCCAGAATTAAACCACTTAAAGCATAGTTCTTTCTATTGATTGAATAATTCCTTGGTGGTCTTAGTCTTGGTGGAAGACCAACTCCACGACCAGTAAAATGTTGCGTTTGTCCTTTGTAACAAAAATTATTACACATATTAAATGTTCTGAATCCGCTGCAGTCGTGCCCTTGAATCTCTGCAACTGTCTTTATTTTGGCAAGGCAGTAATCGATTGCAACATCATACACATAAACCACCCTCTCGTTGTGGGCTCCGCCCAATACCTTTTCATGATGCAGTGCTTCACCAATAGATGTATATATAACGGGCATCTGCGAGCAACCTGGAATAAAAAAAAAGATAAATAATAAAATCCTTACTGTAGATAAACTGAATAAGGTTCTCAAATAAAAAGCGCGCTCTTAGCACACGCTCATTATCGGTATTACGTAAACATACATGCTATTTGAGTAAAAGAAAATGTTCCGTTTTTTACCGGTATTATACATTCTTTACAGAGTCCAACGAACAGATTTTGTTTACAAATGCAGAAAAAAGAAACACATACTTCTTTTAAATGTTAATTCAATCACCACTATAGTCAAACTGAATGAAGTTTTTAACCGGCAAAATAAAACAAAAATGGAAATCAAATGCCAACCAATACAAACCATTTTTCATAACGCAATAATACTAAATATAAAGCGATGTTTCATATTGGTTAATTGCTTCAACAGTTATAATAATTAATTTAATAAATACCTACTGAAACGGTAAACTATTCTTATGTAGCATATGCATGTACTCTATGATCAACCGAATAATGTCATTAAAGTTGTTGGTGCTTTACTCATAAACAATGAATATTACGATAGGAGTATATGTTTCTAGTATAATACATGCTTAATCTATACGAACTCATTTTCAACACATAATCATGTTTTGTTATAAATGGCATGATTGATTTTACCATGTCATTCCATTTTAAGAATGTTTAAAAGTTCAATATAATATTTTCTCGGAAATTAAAAAATATAACAGCATATGGTTACTAACTAAAGGCACCCATCTGCTAACCTTAAAATCCAACACGACCATTTCTTTTATGGATCTTTATAAGATGTTTTACATGTACTCTATAAAATATAAACTATTTTTTTCTGTCTTTACTAACAGAATAAGAAGCCGTACAGGTTTATTTGCTATTATGTGTTTTTATATGAATGACAATGGAATAGAAAGGGTTTAAAGGCGGTGATTTCTAAAAAGTGAAATTGGGATAATATAATGAGATCGAGTGCAGCATTTTGAGATAAAAATCAATTAATATAATAATCAGAATAATAATAAATGATTTATTCTGCGACCGCGACACACAAAACAGAGTTAATCACGCACACCGTAGAGCTGATTGGGCGTATACATTTAAAAAAAATAAAAGGTGGCTTAACCGCCTTAACGGATGAAAATAAACCTTCTTTTCGTCTAAAAAACTCCGACATGGATGCCATTTTGTCATTCAGTTACAAATAATCTCGTTAATTTAAACACAGTCAGAATCTTTAAACGCATGCATCACCCCTGTTAAGGCGTGATTCTGATGCCCGATTGTTGTTGTTTTATGTTATTGTCTATTTTAATGTTAATCTTCAATTTTGTTTCAGAATACATTCATTTTTAAATATATCAATATATTAAAATGCACCATGAGCGGACTGCACAGGCTAATCTGGGACGACACTTTACATACATGCATTAAGCGCCGTTTTCCCAGAGCGATGCTCATATGGTTTTTACGCACAATCAAACCTATCGCTGTAATCACCAAGCGTACAGCTGACAAGGAGACCCACAGCTAGAAGCGTTGAGCAAATTCTGCACATCTTGCGGGTTGTTGACACACCTAAAAGGAAAACGTGTAAACAATTTGTTTGAACACACACATATTTATAATTTATGTGTGCGTATTTACGAGTGTAATTGTAATTTACTAATTTTAAATACCATCGAATGTTTTGTGTGTGTGTGATAACACAATTGTCATAAAGTTGATATTTAAAAAAAATATATTTGACAGACCTGACCTGTGTATATCGCCACAATATGAAATCTCTCTACGAAGATACGTCCACAGTGCACACATACAAATATTATAACAATCTAGTATAGTAAAACAATATAATAGTGTATTTATATGGCACAGAAAAACCGAGCTTACTTAACGATTAATGAATTCCCAGACGATAATGGTCTAACAACGTATATAATCGTGACTAGGTAATTATTTGCGCTCGTTAATTGGATCACATCGTCATCTACACTAGGTGCAATTTTGTAAAAATAGAATGTCAAAATAAATGATACCCTAGAACTGTCGTTCGTAGAGTGTAAATACTATTTAGAAGCCTTAGTTTCTTTATTGTATACCAAGTGTTACTGTAACACAGTTAAGAATGCACACACCACTTGGTAGTTATACTTCATTGGTTATTGTCTCAGTTAAAGTTTGTATTAGTTTTAACTCCTTTTCTTTATTGTACATGCATACTGGCAACATCAAGTGCTATTGTTACACTCAGTGCCTTGTTCAAACTTTGTATACACTCATACTAAACCTTGCGTTGAACATATATGAACATTATACAATGCTACTTCAGACATTAATAAGAGAGAAATGCGGGAACCGCAATACAACTGAATGTTTACGTTTCCAATGAAGGTACATGTGCAGGTTGGAGACAAAAGTATGGAAGTTTATATTCAGGATATAAAAGGCATGCATACTAGTATACATGTATATGAGGTTTTAAAGCAAAAACAATATTTCGCGTTTTTTTGCTGTACAATCCGGCTAAAAAGTATATTCGGGTATGGACTGTGAAGAAAAAAAAGCAAACTTAAAAGTTTTATTATCTCGTCAAGTAACGTATTAAATAGCGGTGCTCATTTATATAGAACAGAATAGAACATGTATATAGTAATGATTACGATGCATGGGTGCATTTTCACAATAAATTCAAACATGCGTTACTAAAATCGTATGTCAATGGAATGCAAATAACCTGTATCACATAATATAGCTGTAACAATTACCGAACAATGCCAGTATTTTGACCAAACATTTATTCAAAATAGTTTTTGTCGGAACGCTAATGAACCATATAATTTGTGAAATTGCCCCCTAATTCCAAGTTTTGCTAATTCGAAATAAACGTTACAGAGATACTCGTACTTAAAACCACCCTAACCCAACACAACAAAACTGCCGTTTTAACGGGGCATGTTCGACGATTGCCGGATTTCCCGTTTCCCGCATTGTTGTCACATATTCTGAAATTAAGTTTGTGTCACATATTCATAATATAGGCGAACAGTACATAAAAGGCTTTGAAATGTCACCATGGAAACCTATAAATGATAATATTGTTATAACATATAAACCCGTTTGTTACATTGCCAATTGATGGCATTACATGGGGTGTTGTTTTGGATAAATTGCTGACAGCACTTGGGTTCACTTAATTTCTCTTTCCGCGTTATTATACACGACGTTACATTACATAATTGCTAAAATATGTCAAAACATTAAATGACATACTTCAAAATAAATATAAAACCTGTGGGTTATTAATCCCTTTTAACGGACTATGCCTACTGAAACATATTTATTAAGTTAATAAAATATAATGTAAAATGAGATATTTGATAGAATCAAAAAGTAAAATATCAGGAAAAAATAAAACCCCTAGATCATGATGAAGCCATACTTATGAGCCATACGAAGAAATTACAGTAAACATCGTTTTTACCAACTGCGCGATCATACTTGATAAATAACGCTGTCCAACCTATGGGTAATATAAAACTCAGATTAATGACTTCAACATGCAAACATAAAACGTTCGGACGACGCAATCAGTCCTATAGATTATACAATGATTTTAATCTCAAAATGCATACACTTTTCACTAGCTGTTATATACATTTAGTTGTATGCATTGTTATATTCCATTGTTTGTTTGGTATATTATGCAGATCAAAAAAGAAGTTGCCACTTTCGGACCCTTTTAAATGACATAGTTTCTTTAAAAGGTTCTTACGAATGTGCATTTCGGTAACCGTTTTAATAGGAATGTAAATAACTTATATATGTATACTCACTAAGCATTCGTGGTTATAGGCTATACATGAATGAATCGCTTGCTCTCCGAATACATTCCAACGTTCGACAACTGTGCAATTTAATAGCATTTAAAATGCATCTAAATGTCAAGCGATATTAGCAAATTGAGGCACATAAATTATGCGCATGTAAAAATACACAATTTCGAGCAATATTGAATGTAAACGGCATGTTGGTAAAAAAGAAAAATAATGAAGAGACTCAGATGTTTGAGATTAAAAAAAAAACTCAAAGAAAACAACAAAACAATTTTTGCATAGAATCACAAACCTACAATTTCAGCATATTAAGCACTTTTATTGAATTTGTTCCAACTGCTTTAATTTGTGAATGATTTGTCTAACACATAGTTTAGTAGACATAGGAAATTATTTTGCTGAAAAATAGTCACATTAAAAGATATTGAACTCATCACGCATCGGTTAAAATAACACTAGGTACATTATAATCAACGCTTATAGGAACTTGTCTTAAAGCAACGACCCTTGTTAATCAGTACTTTTTGATAACCGTTTTCTAAATTTCAAAAGGTTAGGGGCTTTTCAGAAATTGTCGAAATCGAAAGTAAAAGTAACGTACACGGAGTTGAATTTAGTGTTATGCAGCCGTTTATCTATATATAGATACATACTATTTGGGACACGTCGAAGTATATGTAAATACACTGCGTAAATTCAGGGAAACTTAAGATAACAACACTGTACAATGGCGGGTGTCGGTATTGAAGGTAAGCTGCTTATTAACACATACAATTTCGATCCACACACAATAAATTCAGTTCCTGGCATAAACATGTATGATGGGCTGAAGTACATATGCTATCTTTACAAGTGCATAGACACGGCCGTTAATCTCTGGCTCCGTCTCGGTTTTGTAGATGCATTAATAAACGAGCCAATTATGCTACCAAGGAAGGCTCTAACTTCTAAGGACCTGCAGTGTGTTAAGACATATTGCATACATCTAGGAGGTAGATTGGTAACTGTGATTTATTTCCAACATATTAGGACTTACTTTGAAAAATCTGGCGAATCTAGTGCGATATTTAGTGTAGATTAATTCATCAACAAATGTATTGATGTATACAGAGACAAAACATTTTTAAACTTGGGGACCTTTTTGAGCTGTGACATGGTGGACTTTGAAACAGCGAATCGATGATATTGCCTGTGTGTGGATCGAAATTCCTCCAAATTCTATCAGAAATTACATCAAATACATGTAGATATTTTCAAAATTAACCAGTTGTAACATTAACAAAAACAATGGCTCATGGCTGATTTAATAGATTAGGTTTTCTCAAAAGAGGTGATGCCAAGGAGAATGCACTAGAAAAGAAGGTGTCGTCAATACACATTTAATATGAAGAAGTAAACAATAATACAATGACTTATTTTATATGTTTGTATCTACAAACTATGTATAAATGATTTGTAATAGTATGTTTTTGTCAAATCTATTTCTTTCTTCGACTATGTTTTGATATACAGGTGATCCTTACAGTTAGTTCGACAAAACTGCCTTGAAAAATTTAAACTGAAGTATTTGCAGTTTTTTTTTGGCCCGATTTTATAGCCGAAAAACGGCCATATTCCCAATCCCCAAAAGTATACTTTTTTTCCCAATATGTGCCCAAAAAATTCCCAATTAAAAAAAAGTGTGTTATGCTTATTTTATCTCAATTTTAATTAAATTACATCTAACAAAGTATATACAAATAATGATTTCTATGATTTTGTTCTTTTTATTTGAATTAGTATAAAGAGTTATATCAAATCAGTATTTCCAAAATCAGTGGACTTTTCGCGCGAAAAAAGAAGGCTACTGAATTTATTTTCACAATTTGTTGAAATGCCGCTAAAATTCCCAATTCCAAAGCCATGGGCTATTTTCCCAAAAGTTGGGGAAAAAAACCTGATTTGTAAATGATACGAAAAGTGAACAGTATACAGCTTTTTGGGTTTTCGTGAACGGGTGAATGGCAAAATTTTTCGTGATCCGCTTCCGTTTCTCAGAAACGAAAGCGTATCACGAACAATGTTGCCATTCACCCGTTCTGTAACCTTAATAAGCAACTCATGTGAAAGCTGTTAGTGCAGGGATGATTACCGAAATATTTCTTAGGTCATCGTGTTCTTTGAAATCAACGTATAAATAATACAAGTATCATCAAATGCAGTCAATCCAACATTTTAAGTTTGTACTACAATACATTTACATTAATAGAGCGTTCAACAAAGTTTTACAAAAACGTGAATTCTTGGGTGTTTTAATTATTATATTTTCGAATAGTCAACGTTTTTTTTTCCTATTGCAATGTTTGTTTAGAAAAAGTAAAAGCTTTATATAACGTGATGCATAATTGTGTAAGTTGTAATAGCTGGAATGTCCTGCTTGTATACTATGTATACAACTTTGTCGTTAAACTACAGTTATTCAGTAATTTGTCAAGTTTAATCTTTCATTTAAAGTGAACTGGGATTGACTTAATGTGCATATTATTGAGAATATTAAAATAAACACAAACATACAAGTTTTTTTTTGTTTAAGCGAATAGGCTTAAACAAAAATTTAACATCAGCAATTATTTAGCTTCATATTTAACCAGTTGACTAGCCCTAGTGAAAGAACGTTACTTTGTAAGAACCTTTAGATTGCATTGTTGAAAGTCAACAGCAACTTGCGACTCCTTGTCAGAAATGCTTAACTGATACGAACATATTTATTATTAACCCTCGTTTTATCGGTAAAAAACCTTTGACCAAGCAGCATTACTGATAAGAACATTGGTTCACGACTACATGGCTGAAAACAAGCGGTAAAAGGCCGATCTGGCTAGGAATANAAAGTTTTACAAAAACGTGAATTCTTGGGTGTTTTAGTTATTATATTTTCGAATAGTCAACGTTTTTTTCCTATTGCAATTTTTGTTTAGAAAAAGTAAAAGCTTTATATAACATGATGCATAATTGTGTAAGTTGTAATAGCTGGAATGTCCTGCTTGTATACTACGTATACAACTGTGTCGTTAAACTACTGTTATTCAGTAATTTGTCAAGTTTGATAATCTTTCATTTAAAGTGAACTGGGATTGACTTATTGTGCCTATTATTGAGAATATTAAAATAAACACAAACATACAACTTTTTTTTGTTAAAGCGAATAGGCTTAAACAAGAATTTAACATCAGCAATTATTTAGCTTCATATTTAACCAGTTGACTAGCCCTATTTAAAGAACGTTAATTTGTAAAGAACCTTTAGATTGCATTGTTGAAAGTCAGCAGCAACTGGCGACTCCTTGTCAGAAATGCTTAACTGATTCGAACATATTTATTATTAACCCTCGTTTCATCGGTAAAAAACCTTTGACCGAGCAGCATTACTGATAAGAACATTGGTTCACGAATACATCGCTGAAAACAAGCGGTAAAAGGCCGATCTGGCTAGGAATAGTGGAATGTTCCTCTTTATTGTAAATATACAAGCACAATATCGCCGCTCAGGGATAATCGGTAATCGATTGTTGGGACGTAAACATGTAGATGTAGATATACTTGAGGCCAAGGACTTGCGTACGTTTAAGTTGAAGATGTTTTGGGTTTACAGAACGAAGTCGTATTTGATGGTGTGTATCGCAATATAATTTAATTCGAGGGAAACACAAACTGTAGTCCAGTGACTGGAAGGAAACTATTCTGCTTTAATTTACCATCAAAGGCCATGTCCGACGCCGAAAACCAACCGGACGAGCCGGCGGCGGTCGAGAAGAAGGTCATCGACACGAAAATTACCGGCAGTGTTAAATGGTTCGCCATAAACAGTGAATATGACTTAATTAACAGGGATGACACCAAAGAACACGTGTTTTTCGACCAGACTGCCATTAGCAAGAACAACCCTCTTAAATACATGAGAAGTGTCGGAGATGGGAAAAAAGTAGAATTTGATGTCGTGGAAGGAGAAAAGGGAAATGAAACATCCAATGTCACTGGATCGAACGGCACCTCAGCGCATTGCAGCAAGTACGCTGCTGACAGGAGGCCTTACCGCCGTATGTGCTATCCCAGGAGACGTCCCGACGGATGGAATGGAAAGGAAGGGGAGGAAGAGCACGGTAGAGACCAGCAGGGCGGTCAACAACGCCGACCCAGGCGCCCGTTGTTCGGAACTTCGACCAACGAGGTGGCTTCAGGGGAGATTACCGCGGTGGGCCACCTATCGGCGTTCTACCGGGGTGGACCTATGGTCAGAGGGGCTGGGTTTGGAAGCTACGCCCCCGCGGATACTATGGACCCCCTGGTGGTGGCAAATATTGACGTTTTCTTTCATTTTAAAGCTTATAGTGTTATAAATTATTTATCGTGACTTGTGTGTACTGTTGCTGTAATTAAATTGTGCTCGTTTTTTTCAAAATTGTTTCTTTGCATTTTAAAGGAAGAAAAGAAAACTTACTCTCAAACAATTTTTTTTCGCAAGGAAGATGTAACAAGGTGATATTATCTCCCTGTATATTAAGTGAATTTCCTCCCTTTAAAATGTTGTTTCACATATACTATATTTATAGTTTATATATAATATTGATTTCATCAATGTTATAACTATTGTCTTATGTTGCAACTATTATTAGTATATAGTTGTAACGAAATAAAGTTTATATAATTACTTTAGTACTGGAGTATTTGGTTCGGCCTTTCCACAAGTTTGGGCAAGGTAATCAGGTTGATCCTGATGACTAATTTAGTATACTGATAATACTACTATCAGATATATTTCAGGGTTAATTACTCTGATACATATTATTAAGTCTGGACCTATTAGATACAATAAATACGAGTTAAAACCATCATTTGCGTTTTGTTCTAAAATTATACAACCTTCTTCAATGTGAATAAGAACCCTGACATAAAACGATTCTATCACAGTTCTATTTCTCATTTGCTACAATCTGATGATCTAAATGAAGAGTTGTTGGTAATTTACGTCAAAGGAAACATATATTTACCTATTACTGGTTTCTTTTCTTGGTCAGATATCTATGCAAAAAAAGAAGGACCAGAAAGGACGAAAGTGCAAGAAGAAAACACTGCCTTACTTCTTGAAATTGCGCAACTATGTAACCGGTAAGGCTTGTCGGGGAAGAGTTTCTTTAGATATTGCATTACGACGTGTAAATGGAAATATTGTATTAGTTTAGACAACATTCGAGTAATTAAGATAATAACGATGAGAAGAATGAACGATTAACATCTGTGGTACAAATATATTTGTATGTATTTTGCGTTTTACGATGTTTTTAGATTTATTGATACATGAAGGGTTTTATTGATAAGAATGAAACATTGAACACATTTTTTTTTATCAAACAAGTCTTCCAAGGCGGTGACCACAGCTTTATTATACTATGTGTATATGTTGTTACGTTTTGTGCCGTACTGTACCGTTTTGGCAATTGGTTCCTTGCCATAAATAAAGGACCAATGCAATACTGCTGCAGCTTCTGGAGTTTCAATTCTTTATATTTGATTCATAATATTAAAATTGTCACCGATTAAACATTTACGAGGACCCTTTCCCGTTCAACTGTCAACGGATGGCGGGATTCTTTAAATACTGTTAACGCTAAACTCAATAAGTTTAAGAAATATTGAAAACATAAGTTCCAATTGGATTTATGTTACTACAGTCCGGACAGAAAGACACCTGAAGTGCTGTTCCTGCTCGGAGCAACCGGTGTGGGGAAAAGTGCCATGGTGAACACAATCATCAAAGCATTGTGTGGAAAGTACTTCCCTAAAGCCAAGACTGGTCAGGGGCTTGCTGCAACGAAAACACTCACACTTCAATGGTAGATTGTTACATAATTAATATCTTTGTTGACAAAAAAAAACGTGAAATATATTTACCGCATCTGAAAGTGACAATATATAGTATAAAGATCAATTTGACATAAAAGAAAAACTTATAATAAGAATAATTGTATAGTTTTTAAACATAAAATAAGTTTATAAAATAAACATATAGCCAAGGCAGACGAATAGACACACGTAAGACACCTTGTATTGTGTATGATTATACATGATCGTCCCTTATCAACTAGATTTGTTTTTCTTTTTTTTACATTTATAGGTTCAAGCACTGTGGCATTGAGAAATTTGAACTCCAAGATTTGCAGAACGATGCATTCAGAAAATGTCTGGACAAATTGCCTACTATTATAGATGCTGCGGGGAAAAATGACCAGAATAGTGCAGAATTTCGTGAAATACTGGAAATGGTGTTCGGAGGTTAATATATAATCATAGACGGGGACCATGTTTACTTTACCACGCTTTGCTTAAATAATTTAGTGATATCGATATATATACGATGCGCTTCAACGATGCTATCCAATGAAATTGCTTTCTAAACAAAAGACCGATTAAGGTGTGAAATATTGATAACAGATACACGATCGAATCTAATCTGAACGATTTTATTGTAAAGTTGTATTTTTTATAATGCATATACTATACATTGAAGCATTGGGCTTGTTAGTTTAATTGTATATGCTCGATATGTATAAGTTTGTTTTTCATCTTTGTGTGTATTTCGTACATTATTAGGCCTTTCTGTGCCTTTGTGAGCACTATGATCTTATCAATCCTCCCTTATTAACTACCTACACTCGCGAAAGTTCGAATTTTGTATTATAGCTGCAATTTGTATTTACATGTATTTCTAAATGCAATATAATAAACTTACACCGGTATATGGAAGATTCGAGGGAAAAACTTTGTTAATACTGGTAACATATTATAGCTTATCCATTTAAAACCACTTACAATCTCGACTTCAATTATTTAAATGAAACTACAATATTTGCAAACAATGATTCGACGTTGATTACACCTACGCAATAGCTGATTTGTTCAAATACTGTAAAATCATTTATATTCGTTGGCATGCATTTTCGTTTTTGTTTTCAAAAAATGACTTTCGTGGACACGTTAATTTATGGATTTCAGATTTTGAAAAAAATGAAGAATTTTCGTCGGTCAAATTTTCAATGTGTATGTGTTAAATTCCAAGATTGGTAAACCCATGAAATCAACGAAAATTATTGTCCTACGAATAAATGTGATTTACAGCATGCGGATTTCCGGTTTACTTTTTTTGTCCACGTTTTTCAGGCTTCATCCCTCCAGGAACCTCCGTTGCTTTTCTGCAAGATCAGCAAGCGGAACAAGGAGTAGGGTGCCTTAAGCGATTATACACCAACCCTCGCGAGGAGTGGAAGGTAACCAAGGTTGTGTTTGTCGCCAGCTGTACGCAGGCCCTCCCGACCCAGTTGATTGAATGTCTCAACGATGTCCTTAAAGCCTATAACAGGGAGACGGGTTTGTCGAAATGTAAGTCAGGCATGATTTATTTTTTTACAGATGTCTTAAGGGCCAATTTATTTTTATTCCGATGTTGTTGTCATACCATTTTGGTTTTAAAGTAAATTAAAGTATTTTTGTCTCACGCAGAACGTAGTCTAAACATTTGACTAGTTGTCAGTTCAAATTGTTATTTTATTTAGCCCAATATTTGGTAAAGAGTTTTACTTTGACATATCGGCAAGAGCATGGTAAATAAATTCAAACTTGCTGGCGTGCTGCTTTACATCCATTGTCAACGGCGAACTAAGTCATAGCTTTACACATTCGTTTTATTGCTTACATTCCAGTCGATATCGATGTGTTCGTAGCCATCACTAAATTCGATTTAGTAGAGGAGCAGACCAGCTTTGATATTGATTCTCAAGAGGAAAAAAAGATCACCATGAAAGAATTTATGGCTCGAGAACGCGAAGTGGCGAAGCATTTCAGCATCGACGGCTCCTTGAAGCACAACAGCATTCGTTGGGTGAGCTGCGTTGACGGCCATAGCGAGGACAACCCTTTCATCGAGAACATCGCTCTCAAGTTCGTGAGGCAGATGATGCAGCCTGGGCGGAGTAAACATCAAGTGGAAAACGAGCCTACACCAGTTGTTACTCCTCAAGTAGAATTTGTCCGGAACGCTGAGAGGTGGATGAATGAAACCAATTTTGATCTGAAACACGTCTTGACCGCTCTCTTAATAGCCATTCTCATCGGCGTGCTCTACAAGCTATTGTCGAAATCTGTTTAAAGATGAGTGGGGGAGGAGTTGAGCTGTTCGGGTTGTACGTTTAATTTGGATTCGATTTAAGTTCAAATTGGGTTAGGTGTAAGTTCAAATTGGGTTGGGTGTACGTTCAAATTGGATGGATGTACGTTCAAATTGGGTTGGGTGAACGTTCAAATTGGGTTGGGTGTACGTTCAAATTGGGTTGGGTGTACGTTTAAATTGGGTTTGATGCACGTTCAAATTGGTGGGTGTACGTTTAAATTGGATTGGGTTTACGTTCAAATTGGATTGGGTGTATCGGGAATAAAGATTTTTATTATTTACTGATGTGCTTAGACATTTTAGTAGACGTTTTGAGAGCAATGATTGCATAACTGAACATATGTAGATTGGATTTTACTGGTGATATTTTTTTTTCTATCAATATAGTTTTTAACAAGTCTCTTGTAGGGCATTAACATTAAATATATGAACTTTCATGAACACTGTGTATGTTTGTATACTGAAAAAAAACATGTTGTTTGTTGTTTTTGTTTAAATTCACTGTGTATACCAATGTTCATTATAAATATGGTGTCATTGATCAGTTTGCCAATTATAAAACCAAAACATATGTATGGAACATACAAATTTGATTTATGGTATGTACGATTTTGTTAAATCTGTTAAGAGAAAACGAAACGAATTTCAATCATAATTAATATACATATGTATTCATACGAATACATCAATAAATAAATGCATAAATACATACACAACGAAAAATTTCACCTGTCATATTAAATTAAATTGGTGAAAGGTCAAATAAAATTTATTCTTTTGATTAACAATTCATCTTTCTTGTTTAAATGCTTATTTATTGCTTCTGTAAGGATTTGTTGTTATTTTACATTTCAGTATTTAAGTGACAATTAATACAGATAAGAAAATTTTGTTAAATAAATATTGGAAATTACTGAATGTTTATTCCCAGTGTTATATCTAGCTATGGAATGACCGGTTTAACACGAATATTTATGTTTAGAAGTTCTCTAGAGTTCATACTATAGCTTACATACATGCTTGCACTGTAACAACTTTTAAAGCCGCCCAGACAGTAATGGATTTACTTAATTAGTCCAGCCTCCATGCTAGTAATGAACTTACTTAATTTTAGGCGTGAAACAACTCTCTTTGTCTACTTAAGATATTGTCACGGACCAAGACCTATAACTTTGACCTCCCTATTAATATGATCATGGCCCCATTTGTACTTAAACAAAGTCAGGTTAAGTTTCTCGTGCAAGTTTAAATATATTTTAAAGTGTGCGTGCAACAAGTACATTTCACTGTAATCACTACAGATATTTACCGACCAAAACCCAACAATCTTATCTGCAAATTATCCGACTTATGTCCATTATTGTACTTTTTGTACATAGTATATGCAAGTAAGTGTTTGTGTGCAAAATCTCCTATCTCTTCCTGACATGCAGACCTAGCACTGGGTTGCATTTTGGGCCAGTTGGGTGAAGGTCACTGTTCATAAAAATAGCTGAAAAGTATGCGCTCAATAGATTCAGTTAACATGGAGATATTATGCTGAAGTTTTGTGTTTAGTTAGGTTGCATGTTGATTAAGCGAGGAATTGCATTTGGGAGCAGTGTGCCCAATGCCACTGTTACAAACATAGCAGAAGTGTTTCCGCTCCATACTTTTAGTTTCGATGGAGGTGTTGTGTTGTAATGTTGTTTGTAGGTAACTTACATGCAGATCTAGGGTGGGATAGCATTTAGGGAAAGTTGTGTGAACGTCGTTTTTACTTAAATTATAAAAATGGATGATGTGCATGGAGGTATGTGCAGTAATGTTGTGTGTAGGTAGCTTACATGCCTACATTTCTTAAATATAACTATATTAAACTAAATTGATTGGTAAATGGGTGAAAATCTAGTTTCTTTGAATGGTCATATTTGTTGTTTTAATTTAATAATGTTCTGCCTCTAATTTCATAGACTATATGACTACTACAGATATTTAACATCACATATGTCTTTGGAGAAATTGTGTAAGATTACTTACAAACAATATACATTGTACTATCAAAGCGGTAGAAAAACTTAAAAGTCGTCAACATTTATCTCATCAATACTGAACGTATACTATGTCTACAAGGAAAGACATGAAACCGTATCAGAAAATAGATTGTGGACATACGATTGCAGCTACGTGAACCTATGAGTTCATTTGTTTGTTGTTAGGTGTATTCATGGGTTGTTCAGATTCAGTGTATTTCTGTTTATGTGTTTTAGATGATCATGCGCAATTTGTCGTTTCTTATGTGAATTAATGTGTATACAGTGTAAAGAAGTTCGTTATTACTCTTACTGTTTAGAAACTGGCGAGCTTGATTATCAACTCATTCGTATTTGTTGAAATCGAAAGTAAAAGTAAAAACCGGAAGTTTCGTTTAGTGAGGCTTGTGTTTCATAATCTGCGACGTTATAAATTGTTTCAAGTTTGGGACACGTCGACTTTTTGTTTAAAAATAAATAGTTGAAAAATAACGACGCAGTTGATATTAGACAGCGATGGCGAGCGCAGGTATTGAAGGTTAGTAAACGTTAAACGTAAACTATATGTAGGACTAAGATGCAAGTCATTAACTTTAACAAATTATATTCTTCATTTCAGTTTATATTGAACTCATTTAAATATTGATTAGGATTTTTTATGACACCATGCAATTCATAATATAAACGAGAAAGGCGTTATTAACTTGCGTTGATGTACATTGCTTGTATACATATCGAGACTCTCAAACGCTATACGGACCAATGCATTTGTACAGGCTTTAAAAACACTTGACCTTTGAAATCTGCAGACAGAAAGTGATGGCATATTTATATCATAGGAGTAATTGGGCAAATAAGTTATATGTTAGATAACAGATTTAATGCTATTTAAATGATACAATTATGTTATTTATGTTATTTAAATAATGTGAGATATTTGTGCAAGTTGAATTTGGTTTGTGTACAAAGAATGTTGATACTGATAAAAAGCAATAAGAAACAAATGTGTTATGAATTACCAAGAAACTTACCATTGATCAATTTATTGATTTCACATTAACCCAACTCTTTAAAATATAGCATTGTCTTATACATTTACAAAAGTTGTATAGACAAGTGTTATTTTTTGCAATCGAACGTGTCTTAAGTAACATTTTTTTAAGAAATACTTTAATGAAATTTATTATATATATTAATATAAATACTGATCTTTCCCCTTCGTTTATAGCAAGGAATGAGCGAACAAATGTCTCAAAAGTTTAAGTTATTGCATTTTTGCAAAAAACAACAATAGATTTAACAGTTAATTCACAATCTACAGAGCCTAATGAACAATTTGGTATGCAAAACCCTTTGTTTATGGTCGGAGATCAGTTGGGTGGTATACATCTCTTCATATTTGCAGATAATATATTCAGCGTATAGTTCTCTTGTAAATTATACTATAATCTGTATCACATTCCATGTTCATTTCTGCATTCAGATGTACATGCAAGAGAAGATGATCAAGCTTGGACCAAAATCCAGGAAGAAAACAAGGCTATACTTACTGAAATTACAGAACTCTGCAATCGGTAAAGAATGTAAATGAGTCTCGCTCTGTCAACAGGTGGTTTATGGATGTGCGTAAAGTGTAATTCCAGATTAGCTTGTGAAGTCCGCACAGGCTAATCAGGGACGACACTTTCCACCTAAACTGGATGTGTTTAAGAAGAGACTTTCTTTAAACGCACAATATCTTAAAAGTAGAACGTGTCGTCCCTGATAAGGATGTGCGGACTTCCTCAGAGCGCGTCTCATATTTTAAATCTCATAATTCGTCAAACGATCGGGATATGTTTATTTCGGTCACAACTTTTATATCAACTTAAAATTTTCATAAATAGCGTTGCATTAGTGTATTTTACACGTTCACATATAATAATCAAAATAATTTCCCAGGCAAATATGGGCATTTCTTCAATACACATTAGTAATTAAAGTATTTGTACAGCATATCAAACCAAATTATTATGTACATTATATACATATTTAAACTAAAAATGGCATACATTTATTTTTGATATTTTAGACATTATAATTTTCTTCACGTCAAGGCATTAATTAAACCAACGTTTATATTGTACAATTGTTACATTGTATGTGAGCTTAATCAAACACATTGTTGTCTCAAATAAAAAAAACTAAATAAATTCTTCATTTTTAAATAACGTATTTCTATTAATGGTGCTCAAATTGTACATTATAAATCAATCGCAGCTTTTATATTTTTTTGTACACAATGATTTGTAAAAGGATTGATTTCATTTCGTTGAATTAATAAAGTTTATTGACAACTATTCAAGGCCGGACAGAAAGACACCGGAAGTGCTCTTCCTTCTTGGCGGTCCAGGAGTAGGGAAAAGTTCCTTGGTTAACACCATCAACAAGGCCTTGTGCGGAAAGTACTACCCGAAAGCAAAAACAGGAAGTGGGAATGCACAATCGAGAACTCTCACACTGCAA
Organism: Dreissena rostriformis; assembly: GCA_007657795.1. Lineage (NCBI taxonomy): Eukaryota > Metazoa > Mollusca > Bivalvia > Myida > Dreissenidae > Dreissena > Dreissena rostriformis. The sequence goes on from VMBQ01002226.1 coordinate 50,989, forward strand.
TGGTAAACGTAGCCAATATGCTATTCGATTGCTTATAGTCCAATTTTTATCTTCTACCAATTTTTATACATGTTATAATGCATAATTATATCATTTATTTAGGCTATGAGTTTGTATAAGCTTTACTGCTAAAGAAATGTTGTTGTTGTTGTAGATTATAGGCTAACATATGCTAACATATGTGAATGTATCAATGACATGCTTCATCTTAAGAATTATGCAGTGTTGCGTTGTATGTGAGCAACATTCAAATTAACCAAAATAACGGCATATTCTTTGGCTTTGAGCACGATCATATAAGGTTCTGGCATTCGTTTGGTTTAATATAATATCACACACAACCAATTACAAAGGTTCATTAACGATGTTCTCTGCTTCTGCATTAAGGTTTGAACACAGCGGCGTCCAGATGTTTGAACTGCAGGGTGCGCAAAAGGACGCGTTTTCAGAATGTCTGCATTTCTTGCCCAATATCATAGATGCGGCTGGAAATGAAGACAATAATTCAGCCGAATTGCGTGAAATTCTTGAGATGGTGTTTGGAGGTACGCGTTTAACATAACTATTATGTTTGCATTATACTTGTATTGATGTATGTTAAGTGGCCGAACGCTTAATATATTTAGTGTTAAGTTACAAGATAAAACATTATGTGTTCATGTTAAGTCTAATATTTCTGTTATGTTGCCTTTGTTTCCTAAATTGTTATAGGTGGTAAGACAATCTGGTTTGCCAAATCTCGGATAAGGATTCAATTCCATTCTACCTATTTAGCATTTTGTGACATTAAAATTAAGGACGTTTTGGCGCAATATATATATATATATATAGACTTCGAAGGCTTTATTTTTTGTATTTTGTTTTATCAGGTTTCATCCCTCCCGGAACGTCTGTTGAATTTCTTCGAGATCAACAAAAAGAAGGCAAGGTCGGTTGTCTGAAGGGATTATACCCTCGCTGCAAAGAGGAATGGAAAGTGACGAAGGTCGTGTTTGTCGCTAGCTGTAAGCAGGCACTTCCCACGCATATGGTTGAATGTCTCTATGAGGTTCTCAGAGCGTATGACAAGAAGACAGGATTTCCCAAATGTAAGTAATCTTTCAAATAATAATTGTTATAAAACATCGCTGTATCTAAACTCATAATTCTCTTCATAAGGTTACTGTTACATTCATTATAAGTGAATACAAGGACCACCAGCGACACCTACGTATCCCAATGTTAGTGAAGCCATTCCGACTTAAAAAAGCAACAGGATATTACAGATTATGTGATTGAGCTTTCCCTCCTAAATACGTCATCGCTACGAACAACCGACACTGTTTTAGCTACATGATAGGTACATGTACTCCAGTTTATATCGGTCAACTTTATTCATAATTATTTTTTCTCTGATGGTAGTTTCTTGATCAATTTATTTTTAAGGTTCGTTTTATTTATTTTGAATTAGTCACATAAACAATCAAGTAGGTAATTTGGATCTTTTACACCCAATATTGCTGCTTCTTCCTGTAGGTGCGCGATGATGATCTGAAATATTAACTATATGATGCTATATTCTGAAATCTTTNCTGCCATTAACAATGCGTAAACATGTGGATTTGCATAGGTCTAATAATTTTACACCGTGGCTATTAAATGTACAATCGACTGAGGCCCTCACTGTGGTGTTATCTGGACAGTAATCAGCGTCATCATATTCAATATTAATTCTATCTTGTATAATATAATCACACTTATTGCTAACTCTGCTATTTAGGTCGCCAGTAACAAATATTTTACCAAATTCAGAAAAATAAGTTGTATCATTTTCTAACATTTCAAAGAGATCTACATTAAATGTATTATACACTGGAGAATCAATGTGTTGTTTTAATATGTGTCGGAAAATGAATTCCAGACTTTTTGTGTGATTTTTGTTCAATATTTTTGTCCGATTTGTTATATTCCGAGATTATTATATTATTAAATATGACTTCTTTTGTTTGTTAACCCTTGGCCAAAATAATTATCAAAATGTGAGTTACGTTATTTATGTTTTTTATTGCTATTTGTGTTTAATTTGTGGTACAATGGGTTTGCTTCATGTTTTTAATCACTAGATTAGAAGGTTTCATCTTAGCATTTATTTTAATTTGTGTTCATCCTATCATAGTTGCTGTTATCTGTAGTTGTTAAAGAAATCATGCGTTGGTTCTAATAAAACTCCAAAGTTCATCAACGTTATACGAATGTTATATCGTAATTGTATATGTTTAATCGCATGCTTGTCTTTGCGGAATATGTTGGTTGCAAAGACAACAAAACTATAGAATGCTATTGTGAAAAAAACTTTTAACATCAAACCTTTTGCTTTTTAATTAAAACAATTGTCGGGCATATTTTCTTTTACAAGTGATTGGTTGAAGCCAGACTTGGCCCTCATGATCATCGTAATATATATCCTTATATATAATTTTAACTGGTACTTGCCGAAATATATTTCATGGACGCTTATCTTTAGCCAACAACTTAGTACACTTGTCAACGCAGTTATCAGTGTTTTATCTCGACTATTCACCGAATGATCCGAGNTGCCCCCTGAAACCTGGGTATAGACACCAAATTTATCAAAATTAAGTTGATAGTTACATAGTTATGATCATGAATAGGTTTTGTGGCAATTTTCGACGCCATGTTGGATTTGTGTGTACTATATTAAACTTAAATAATTTCTGATGATCATTATTTGTCTTTTCCCCTTGAAACCTATGTATAGACACCAAATTCATCAAATTTTATTGGATAGTTACATAGTTATGATCATTAATAGGTATTGGCGGCCATCTTGGCGGCCATCATGAAAAAATAATTCCGTAGGTCCGATTGTAGTTAACTTTTGATATGTCTTAAAGGACCTTCTACCCTACCAGGATCAGTTAAAATACCTTTTGTAGCAATTTTTCGGGGTCAAAGTGTATATTGACCCTACTATTTTGGAGGTTCGCTAGTTTTTATGAACTTTTCTTTTTTTCATTAATATTCATAAATATATAATTATGCAAATGTACTAATTTGCATATTTAACTGCTGATCATACAAGGTAATAATCATAATCTTCATTTTAACTCCAAACTTTTTTTCTAGAACCAATTTTTAAGAAATATTTGAGAATTATACTATCTAAACTAGCTATTTAGTCAAAGCCTGACGGTTGCCAAAGAAACAGCTCAATAATAACTTATAGCTGCCAAACTGAGATTGTTATCACACATTTTGTTTCTTTATATTGAGTATACAATCAAGGAAGATAGGTGTTGTTTTGCCCCCCTGAGTGGTACACCCCAACCCATCCAGCTGATAGACTAATACTAAGACTTGTGTGTTTTTGGTATTTTCTCAGGTTTCATCCCTCCCGGAACGTCTGTTGAATTTCTCCGAGATCAACAGAAAGATGGCAAGGTCGGTTGTCTGAAGCGATTATACCCACGCTGCAATGAGGAATGGAAAGTGACGAAGGTCGTCTTTGTTGCTAGCTGTAAGCAGGCACTTCCAACGCATATGGTTGAATGTCTCAATGAAGTTCTTAGAGCTTATGACAAGAAGACGGGATTTCCCAAGTGTAAGTAACATTTTCAGTGAAGTCGCTCAGTAGACAAAATAATCAATTAAGATATTCGTATTGATAATGATCAAACAAACATCCGTTCAGAAATGTTTTGGTGTGTATATTTGCAAAATTTTAAAGCGAACAATACTAACATGCATTCATAACAATACGTTTCGTGAATCTAGAACTTCACACATACAATTGATTGACATAACCTGCCTTAAAAAGTCCGAAGTATTTTCAATTGTTAATTTTTACGCTGAGAATACCGTTGTAAAATGAATGGTTTGCACTAATCTTCATGATAAATGATGTGTAACATCGAACTATCTATATTCATAATGCACTCAATAAGGCTACTCTACCATTCATTGTCAGTGAGTATACAAGTACTATGAGCGACACCTTGCTATTCCCATGTAAGTGAGGCCATTCAAACTAAAAAAAGCAATAGGTAAATAAACACTAGGTTATTAAGCTTTAGGAACGCTGGGCGCCATTTAAATATTACCGATTAGTTAAATAATGATATACTATGTTCTTCGGGAAATGAATACTGCAGTTTATAGCATACTGGAATAAAATCCTCATAACACAATTGTGAAATTTATTAGTATGGACAAATTTACAATCAAGGCATACAACATGACAACGCGATGATCCATTTTGCAGTTATTATTTCACACACAAATAATCAACTCGATTTAAATCCTCTATAATAACACAAACATGCATACTATAAACTCACTTAAATAATTAATATTTTACTCATTCATATCATTACTCCTCTTATTAGTTGTTTGAACTGCTTGAATTGTTTTACATTTCAGTCAATATCGACGTCTTTGTTGTCATCACAAAATACGATTTGGTGGAAGAACAGAAAAGATTTCCCACTGTTCGCACACAGGAACAAATTACCATGGAAGAATTTCTGGAACACGAACGCCAGGTGGCGACGCATTTCAGCATCGACGGCTCCTTGAAGCACAACAGCATCCGGTGGGTGAGCTACGTGGACGGCCATAGCGAGGACAACCCATTCATCGAGAACATCGCTCTCAAGTTCGTGAGGCAGATGATGCAACCAGGACGGAGTAAACATCAAGTGGAAAACGAGCCTACGCCTGTTGTCACTCCTCGGATAGAGATGACCCGGAACGCTGAGAGGTGGTTGAATGAAACCAATTTGGATATAAAACGAGTCTTGATCGCTCTTCTTGTAGCCATTATCATCGCCATGCTCTACAAGCTATTGTCGAAATCTGTTTAAAGATGAGTGGAGAAGGAGTTGAGCTGTTCGGGTTGTACGTTCAAATTGGGTTCGATTTAAGTTTGAATTGGGTTCGATTTAAGTTCAAATTGGGTTGGGTGTAAGTTCAAATTATGTTCAAATTGGGTTTAGTGTACGTTCAAATTGGGTTGGATGAACGTTCAAATTGGGTTAGGTGTACGTTTAAATCGGGTTCGGTGTACGGTACGTTCAAATTGGGTTGGATGTACGATCAAATTTGGTTTGGTCTAAGTTCATATTTGGTTGGGTGTTCGTTCAAGTTGGGTTTGGTGTACGTTCAAATCGGGTTGGTTGTACGATCACATTGGATTGAATGCACGTTTAAATGGGTTGGATGTACGTTTAAATTGGATTGGGTTTACGTTCAAATTGGATTGAAAAAATATGTATGGAACATAGAAATTTGTTTTATGGTATATACGATTTTGTTAAGTCTCTTGAGAAAAAACTAAACGAATTTCAAGCATAATTAGTATACATTATGTATTCATAAGAATACATCAATAAATAAGTGCATGAATAAATACATAACTGAATATTTAACCTGTCATATTAAATTGAATTGGTTAAAGGTCAAATATAATTTATTGTTTTAATAAACAATTAGTCTTTCTTATTTAAATGCGTAAGGATTTGGTGTTATTTTCCAATTCAGTATATAACTGACAATTAATACAGNAGGAAAGAAATGAAACCGTATCGGAAAAGAAATCGAGGGCATACGATTGCAGCTACGCGAAATTACGAGTTCATTTGTTTGTTTTAAGGTGTATTGATGGGTTGTTCAGAGGTAGTGTAATTCTGTTTCTATGTTTTAGGTGACCATGCGTAATGCATTTATTCTTATATGATTTAATTTGTATACAGTGTAATGCAGTTCGTTATCTTAATGTTTTGAAACTGGCGAGCTTGATTATATCACATCATTCTGGAATTTGTGAAATCGAAAGTAAAAGTAAAAGTTGGAAATTTCGTTTAGTCAGGCTTATGTTTCAGAATCTGCGACGTTATAATTTGTTTAAGGTTGGGACACGTCGACTTTTCGTTTAAAGATACATAGTTTGAAGATAACGAGACAGTTGATATAGGACAGTGATGGCGAGCGCAGGTATTGAAGGTTAGTAAACTTAAACGTAAACTATATGTAGGACTCTGATGCATGTGATTTACTTTAACAAATGATATTCTTCGTTTCAGTATATATTTAAGCCATTTTAATATTGATTATGACATGATTTATGACATCATGCAAATAATAACATAAACGAAATAGGCGATATTTACTTGCGTTGATGTATACATGGTATATATCACACTCTTAAACGCTATACGGACCAATGTATTTCACAATCTCTTGCAAGACGGTTAAATTACATGCATGTGTATGTGAGAGAATGTAACGACAACTCTGAGTGGAGCTTGTGCATTTCAGTGTAGAGTTCTCTCGTAACTTAAATCATCTGTATTACATTCCCTGTACTTTTCTTCATTCAGATGTATATGGACGAGAAGATGACAAAGCTTGGACCAAAATCCAGGAAGAAAACAAGGCCATACTTACTGAAATTACAGAACTGTGCAATCGGTAAAGAGCGTAATATATTCAATGGTATTATTCATCAAACGGTCATGATAAGTTTATTTCGGTCACAAATAGCGTTGCATTACTCGTGTTTAACAAGTTCACATATAAAACGAGTTATAGTATTTTTTCAGCATATCAAACGAAATTATTATATCTATTATAAATATTTAAACTTTAAATGGAATACATTTATTTTTAGATACTGTATATATAATAAGTTTCTACACGACCCGGGATAAATAAAGACGTCTGTATTTTACACTCGTTACTTTGTATGTTAGCTTATTCAAAACACATTGTGGTCTAGAATAAACTAAATAAATTCTCTATTTTAAAAGAACGTATTACTATTAATGGGGATTTTAGTTTTGTTAAATTAATTTAGTTAATTGATACATGGCCATTACACAGGCTCTCTTGCTGGCTGCAGACAAACGTTCCCTCGTCCTGTCGCAGTTAAATTGTCCCGGTGTTTATATGAGCCGCGCTCTGTGAAAAGGGGGTTAAATGCATGTGCGTAAAGTGTCGTCCCAGATAAGCCTGTGCAGTCCAAACAGGCTTATCAGGGATGACACTTTCCGCTTTTATGATATTTTTCGTTCAACGAAAGTATCTTCTTAGCAAAAAAAAACAGTTAAGGCGGAAAGTGTTGTTCCTGATTAGCCTGTGTGGACTGCACAGGCTAATCTGTGACGAAACTTTACGCAAATGCATTAACCCCCCCCCCTCTTTTCACAGAGCGAGGCTCATATTAAAGTGTATACAAACCCTCTTTACAACTATTCAAGGCCGGATAGAAAGACACCGGAAGTGCTCTTCCTTCTTGGAGGTCCGGGAGTGGGGAAAAGTTCCTTGGTAAACACCCTCAACAAGGCCCTATGCGGAAAGTACTACCCGAAAGCCAAAACAGGAAGTGGGAATGCTCAATCGAAAACTCTTACACTCCAATGGTAAACCTACTGTTTATGCTCTTCGACGGATATATGCTAATATGTAATTAATGTGAATGTATCTATGCAATGCTTCATTTTAAGAATTGCGCTGAAGTATGTATTGTTGCTATGTAAGCGAACAACATTCAAATTAAACAAAAATCACGGTATGTGTTTTGGCTGAGAGCGCGATCATACAAGGTACTTAATGTACAATCGTAACAATATAAAAATTCACATCCATGCATTACATACATATTTACATGCATAAACGACATACAAAGCGATACATTCCTTTAACCAGGTAGATAAAGTAACTCATTTTCTTAAAGTTATATATAAAACTCAGTTTCACAAACAAAACTAAAAAGATCAGAAAATAATTGAAATATTATACAAAACGTTTGAATNGGGGGGGGGGTAACACTTTAATTTACAATCGTAACAATATACATATTCATATCCATGCATTACATACATATTAGCATGCATGAACGACATAAAAAGCGATACATTCCTTTAACCAGGTAGATAAAGTAACTCATGTTCTTAAAATTTGTTTACATTGTGCAAGTGAAAAAGATTTATACAAATTGTTTTTGTTTCACAAACAAAACAAAAAAGATAAAAAAAAATGAAATATTATACAAAACGTTTGAAGGAAGAATAATATGCGTTGCAATGTTCTCTGATTCTTCATTTAGGTTTGAACACAGTGGCGTTCAGATGTTTGAACTGCAGGGTGCCCAAAAGGACGCGTTTTCAAAATATCTGCATTTGTTGCCCAATGTCATAGATGCGGCTGGAAATGAAGACCATAATTCAGCGGAATTGCGTGAAATTCTTGAGATGGTGTTTGGAGGTACGTGATTTAAATAGTGATTATGTTTGGCATAATATTTGTATTGGTGTTTTTGTTTTGTGGCATAAATTATAAATACGTTTAGTGTAAAGTTATAAGACAAACACATTAAGTATTCTTGTTAAGTCTAATTTCTTTTATTTTGCCTTTGTATCCCAATTTGATTTATTGGGTATAGGTGGTTGGACAATCTGGTTTACCCAATCTCGGTTACGGATTCAAATCTTTGTTCTTTTATGTCAGGGCTTGACATTCAAACTATTTAGCATTTTGTGGCATTGAACAATTCAGGACGTTTTGGCGCAATATATATTAAGACTTTAAATATGTGTTTTTGGTATTTTTTCCCAGGTTTTATACCTCCTGGAACGTCTGTTGAATTTCTTCGAGATCAACAAAAAGTAGGCAAGGTCGGTTGTCTGAAGCGACTATACCCTCGCTGCAACGAGGAATGGAAAGTGACGAAGGTCGTATTTGTCGCTAGCTGTAAGCAGGCACTTCCGACGCATATGGTTGAATGTCTCAATGAAGTTCTTAGAGCTTATGACAAGAAGACGGGATTTCCGAAATGTACGTAATTTTCTAAATACATTGTTTGCACTTATCTTCATGATTGGTGATATATAACATCAATATATCTTTTTTCATAATACACACATAAAGTTACTGTAACATTCATTATTATTGAAAATACAAGGAATGTCAGCGTCACCTACGAATTCCAATGTCAGTGAGGCAATTCAGACTCAAAAAAGCAATCATATATTAAACATTATGTGATTAAGCTTTATCAACCTTGGGCGCCATTTCAGTATTAGTAGAATAATGATAGACTACATTCCTCGGGAAACGAACATTGCAGTATGTAGCATACTGGAATAAAATCCTTATAACATAATTGAGAAATTTATTATTATGGACATATATCCAGTCGAGGCATACAAAATGACAACACGATGCTGCATTTTGCAGTAAATTATTCACACACAAATAATCAACTCGATTCAAATCCTCTATAATAACACAAACATGNGGTTGCTGTAACATTCATTATTATTGAAAATACAAGGAATGTCAGCGTCACCTACGTATTCCAATGTCAGTGAGACAATACAGACTCAAAAAAGCAATCATATATTTAACATTATGTGATTAAGCTTTATCAACGTTGGGCGCCATTCAGTATTAGTAGAATAATGATAGACTATATTCCTTGGGAAACGAACATTGCAGTATGTAGCATACTTGAATAAAATCCTTATAACACAATTGTGAAATTTACTACTACGGACAAATATCCAATCGAGGCATACAAAATGACAACACAATGACAACACGATGCTCCATTTTGCAGTAAATTGTTCACACACAAATAATCAACTCGATTCAAATCCTCTATAATAACACAAACATGCATACTATAAACTCACTTAAATAATGAATATTTTTCTCATTCATAACATGACTCCTCTTAGTAGTTGTTTGAACTGCTTGTATTTTTAACATTTCAGTCAATATCGACGTCTTTGTTGTCATCACAAAATACGATTTGGTGGAAGAACAGAAAATATTTCCCATAGTCCGCGCACAGGAACAAATTACCATGGAACAATTCCTGGAACACGAGTGCGAGGTGGCGAAGCATTTCAGCATCGACGGCTCCTTGAAGCACAACAGCATCCGGTGGGTGAGCTACGTGGACGACCATAGCGTGGACAACCCATTCATCGAGAACATCGCCCTGAAGTTTGTGAGGCAGATGATGCAGCCTGGACGGAGTAAACATCAAGTGGAAAACCTGCCTTCGCCCGTTGTCACTCCTCGAGTCGAGATGGCCCGGAACGCTGAGAGGTGGTTGGCAGAAACTAAAGTGGATATGAAAACAGCTCTGCTCGTGCTGGTTGCTGCATTGGTCATCATCATGATTTACCAGTTACTCACAAGAAAGGTTTGAGCGATGGGACAAAATCACATGCACAACACCCGATCTTTCCTTTAAATAATATAAAACTTTACGCCATTAAGCGTATATGTGTTCTATTATAAACTCCTTTTGAAAACAACGATTTCTTAAGAGTGATATTTAATGTTGAAATAGTCATTGTAAAAATGTTATTAATGTTAAATTGTTATGTAATTTCCTTAGACGAGACTTGCTGCTAGAAAAAGAAGGTGATGAACAATATTGAATCATTTCATTTTACTGTGTTTACAGGATTACCCTGATGTATATTGATAAACAACGCACATTTAATGGGCATTTCAATTGCAATTTAGCAGGTTGTTCATAAAATGCTACATATATCGTGTATTTTGAAAATAACTACATAATGTGTTTGTTAGGTATTTTGTTTGTTTTCTTTCCAAGGATAGTATTATTTTATAGTCAGATTTTTATTGCTATCAAATCAATGTTTTGTCGTCTTTTTGTTCGGAAAATGTTACAGGAATTTTCATAATGTATTGATATTTGTTCGACTTTCATTTGTTTTCTTAAACAATTACAAATAATGGATGAGCTTCACTTCATTTATAAATATACATGAATGTGTTTAAGTTTTTTTTTAATGTGTACTTATTATGTAATAAACCATATTTTTATTCATATGTCATAGCTTTGAGCGTGTATATGTACGTGTCTTAGTATTGTTCATTTTTACCCAATACATATAATTTATGTTGCAAAACTAGTTTTGTCTATAATACAAAGTATGTATTATACAATAATGCCTGATTATTATGATATTGCCATAATTTAAAATAGATAACCGTTGCAATGCTGCTAAATACTTATATATGTTTAACAATGTACATCTTTTTCAGTACACACATCATGGTCAATTGGGCGTTTAAAAGGCTTGTCTTGTTTTTGATGAGGACTTAATCAATATAAACAATATTTCAAACGATGTTTGTACGTGGCATTTAAACTTACCGTGGTTAACTTCAAAGCATTCGCTTTCTTGTTTATGCATTTTTCAAACCAATTAAACTTTGTGTAATTGATGCTAAAATATTTGATGAAGTCATGACAAGAGTGAATTAAAGTATACTATTACTTTTATCTGTCGCGAGTATGTGATATTAATACATTGTTTATACATAGAGACATTACATACGTCTCGAGCTTTTTTCTCAATTCTGTCAAATTGTACGTGCAGTCTTAATGTTATGAATATTTAGTCAAAAGTAGTATGTATGTGTGTATCGTATTGCTTACATGTGTTTACGAATAACTTAATAAATATTGTTTGCACCAAATAGTTTATTTATATTTAAATCATTAATTATTATAATGATAACAAGTGTTTTTCATGTAATGGGATTTTTAGTCAAATTTTGAAAAAGGATTTTGTATTTGATTATGTAAGAAAGAACCATGTATAACTTTAAGACAATAACTGGATTCCATATACCACAGCAACGTTTGTTTATAAAAATGAGGAAACTCTAGAAATATTATCTTGCGATCAATTCTTGTTTAAATCCATAATGTTTTTTTATGTAAAGCAATTTTCCAATCGACTATACATTAGAGTGCTTTTAAAGAATGCAAGTTTCAAGATAGTGTTTTCCAACATTCCATTACATGGTGCTACTTCATGAGAAACTGTAAAACATTTGGCCGAAAATAGACATTGTTTAGGACTTTCCAACCCTTCATTACATTATGCTACTTGTTGAAAAACTGTAAAACATTTGGCTGAAAATAAACACTATATAAGACTTGCTCAACGCTAACACAGTTTTTAATATTTGTGTCGCAACCTGTAATCAAGAGTAACATTACCTGCAGAAAACACATATGATACTTGTAGATACATTTTTATCTGATACTTTGTTAATAGTCAAAATCAAAAGCAAACTGATCCAAATTAATATTCAATAGTCATCTGAGTCCTATCGTTTATGTTCTTTGGACAATTAACTGAAACCTTGCATCAACGGCTGAAGACTTAGTTGGTCCTCGACGACTATAACTAGATATTGCCTATGTTTTTTTTTTATTATTCAATATAACACATAAAATGTTAACATGTGCATAAGCAAGAACAAAGTAATATCATGCAGTAATAATAATGTCAAACATATTATACAAGATAGGCTAGTATTTAAATATTGTTTGATCTTGTGTTTTTCTTTTAATTAAAAGTTGTTGGTGTGTGGGTTTTTTGCTTTTTGCTTTTTTTTGTTCGTGATAGATGTTTTTTTTTAAATATATGATAATTTAAAACTATAGATGAGTTGCATAAAGTGGGGTAGATAAACAACTGGACTAGATATGATAGTTTAATGTGTTTCCATTTTTGTTCAAAAATATAAAGTGTATCGTTGTTGAGGGCTATTTCTTTTTCAATTTTGATCTTTCGTTTTAAATAATTTATAAAGTGCAGTTCAAAGTAGGTGTTTGTTGTTTTGTATTTCATGCTGAATATGAAATATTTCATTAATATAATAATGTAGTTTACAGTTAATTTCTGGTATTTTAAAAGTATTTACACCGAAACTGATATCTAAGAGAGACAGTTTTACTTTTAATTGTTCTTTCTCTATAAATGTTGTCAATTGGTTCCATAGAGTTTGAATATGTTTAAACTCCCAGAAAAGTGTTCTACCTCTATTGCCTCTGTTCTGAATTGTGTGTCAAACTCGAGTTGAAATCTTGAATCAACGCAACCCCACATTCAGCCAAGTCATTGACGGATTTGACAGATTACACTAGACGTTTTCATTCTTGATCCTCTTGTTGAGATTTCAGATCACTGGGATCGACCTGCAAGAAATCCTTGGATATACAAAGAATCGTGATAAAATAGTTAGTGCTTTTTGTAACAAAGTTGCTCAGTTTCTCAGACGTAAGATGCTGAATTTGCTTTAGAGGCCTACATTTGCTTTAGAGGCCTACAACTTGTGAACGCCTCTCTACTATAGTGTCAGTATGAGTCTTGGACATTTCAGTGTTAGTGTATACAGATAAAGCATACAGCAGTGCAAGGTCTTTTAGTGGAGCACAGTTTGCAGCTAGTCTTGCAATCCAGCATTTCAGATATACTTCAGTGATAAACCGACTTATTTCTTGCAGGTGATGCCATATTCTCTGACAACAGAACAATTAAATCGATACTTTTGACATCTGGCGCCTGGGTGTAGTTGATCGAATCGCTTGGAAAATAGCCACATCCTTATAAAATAAAAGGGTTCTCGCAATCCAACGTACCACACCCGTATTCCACGTGCAGGTGTGTCACACAAGAGAATGATGGAAAGTTTAAACACTTCACATTAGTCATCATCTGGGTTGAATATTGTTTTAGCTGAAACTGTGCAAACGTGATGAAATCGTCCTTTCAAGGAGTGGTAATACTTGCTAAAGTGTTATCTTCAGCTGCTCTACAAAATTAGTCCTGTTTACTACGGGGCCAAAAATCTTTGAAGTGTCAAAACAGCTCCATGGTATGCGACCTTGTGACTCATGAGCACTGAAAACCGTTTCTAGAATAATTTCTGAGATGTGTTGACGACATGCAATATCTATTAACTGTCGACCAAGCTCTGTATCAAAGAGAATACAAATGCCACCTTTTGTTCCAGTATTTGAAGACGTTGTATCAAAGCAGCGACCCTTGATTCTGTCTCGCAAACCCCTTTCATCAATAGTTTGTGTGATTTCTTGTGACATTGAAGCCACTGTGCGCTCTTTGAGCATAGGGGCAGATGACAATTTTACCACATCCTGCTCAGAAACCAGAATCAGAGGTCGATCAACTTTACCTCGTTCTCAACGAACATGGTAATCCATTATCGTATCGTCCCAATTCAAAATAAGTGGAACTGCCGAAATAATTTTGTTCCATGACTTCCGAGCTGAAAATGTTGCGATGCTTCATGCGAGCTCTCTTTTTAGCGCTTGCACTAATGACTTCAATCACATCTTGCTTTAGCAGTCCTGTAGATGGCATCGCACACAATATAAGTGCATCCATTCTTTCAGAAAAGCTTGTCCTGTCAAGCAGCTGCCTCTTGGGGAGTCACAATATTGAGAGTGCCTCTCGCAGTCTGTGTCTTTGCAGCTTTTGGATTGGCTGAACCTGCTTTAAGTTAAGCATCTGAAGGCTGTGACGAATTATCATCGCTAGAAGTAGCAGTTAGAAATGACCTCGGTACTGAAACTGTCGAATGAGGCAAAAACTAAAATATTAAGTTGGCATATTTCAAGAGTTTTAAATTATAAAACAAAACGTGTTTCAAAAGTATAAATCTATTGAATTTTGAATAAAAAATGGGAAAGACACTTGCACCCTCAAAACATAGTCCCTTAAATCAACTTTTTTTAATTTCAGTTTTGAGTTTTATATAATAAGCTTTTGGCCAAATGCAATCAGCCTTGGACCACACTTAGAGTTATCATGACAAAAAACAACATACATATAAAATAGATCTTTGCTCAATGGTTGCTCGCATATACGAAGGGCATATAGGTTGGCGGAACTTTTAGTTTTAATTGAATGTTTGAATGGAGATATAAATCTCCAACATCTCTTTGCATCATTTCTGTCTGTATATATACGTGGTTAAAAAACTACGCCTGGTTTCCAGAAAAAGTAAATTCAGGGCTGGCTGCTTATTATAAAAATAAATTTATTTTTGTATAATCGAAATCATATACTAATACTGAACTTTATTACTCTTTTATAAGCTGCTTTATAACACACCATCAACAAGTCATATGAACTCTGACAGGATGGTAAATGTCCTCAAATTGTAACCGAGTTGACATTCTTTGGACTAGTGGTTACAAACTGGTGCCAGAACATAGGAGTTGCTCAACTAAAAACAACACACTTTAGGGAATTGTATCTCGCTATGTTCCCCGTTACCTGCCCAGCAAACTTTCTGACGGCGTAATGGTTTGAGATATGTGTTTCGCATGCGCAATCAGTGTGCTTACGCAACATGTCGAACGTGGTCCGTATGAATGTTTTTAAGTAAATTGTTTTGTATTTTACACGGTTATTTGCGGAAAAAAATAATTTACATTAATATTTTATGTATTTTTGTTAGTTTATTCACGCTGGGATTTATCGTGTGAGATGTTAGGTTATTTTTATTGGTGTTAATTTCGCCATTTTCTGTTCCCACTTGGTACATATAATGATTTCCAAATGGCAGAAACAGACTCGCCGAAGCCATTACTAGGGAAACTGAGAATCCAGATGGCCACTTGGCCACAATAACACAATTATGACTTTCTAATGGAGTCAAAAATCGAAAATGTATAAATAAAAATAAATCCTTAATAACTCTTTGCAGACGGGTCGAGGACCTTGAAAATTATTAGTAATATTGTGAATATTGATATTATTGAGATCAAAATAACGTAGACGACAACCTATGCCAAGACAACTCGACGAAGTCAGGTAATAACAGGCCCTTTGCAGAAGGAGGTTTCGGGATGACAATTACACCGAACATGCTGACAGTGTGTTTTCTTCACTTTTCGTCATCGTGTCCAGTTGAATACTCAAAAAGCAATTGACAAATTTAAACAAGATATGTTATACACACACGCAAAGCGGAAATTTAATGAAAACGACAAGAGTTACAAAGTTTGTACTAACAACAAATAACAAAAGAGGTTATTTTGTACACAATGTCAGTTAGTAAAACGCATTTAAAATTGAACTTGGCTTTACTAGCGCTGAATGTTCATTTTTATGCCCTCTATAGGGTGGCATATAGCAGTGGCACTGTCCGTCCGTCCGTCAGTCCGTCTATCCGTCTGTCATTCCGTTTTCCGGAACGCTTTCAGATATTAAGCTGATTTATGCTATGTGAGTCTACTTACATAACCTTCAGATGAAGTGTGTGTCTTGTTCCGTTCCATTGATTTTTTGGCGAGGTCATGAGCCTTGGACTTGGATATTTTGTCCGTCTATCCGTCCGGCTTTCCGTTTTCCGGAAGTTTTTTCAAAACGCTTTCAGATATTTAGCTGATTTTTGGTATGTGAGTCTTCCTACATGACTTACAGATGAAGTGTGAGTTTTGTTCCAGTCAATTGATTTTTGGCGAAGTTATGGGCCTTGGACGTAGACATATTCTCTACAATAACAGTTTTCCGGAGATGTTTTACGAAACGCTTTCAGATATTCTGCTGAATTGTGGTATGTGAGTCTACCTACATGACTTACAGATGAAGTGTGAGTTTGGTTCCGTTCCATTGAGTTTAGACGAAGTTATGTGCCTTGGACTTAATCAAGTTTCTCTAAAATAGCTGCTGTGCGGCTGCAAACTGCAGTAGTGGGCTCTTGTTATTATTTATAAAAAAAAACACACAAAAATGCATACGTTTTTGTGTGTGTTAAATAAAAGTTTAACGAACCTGTTTCACGGGGAAATACATCGCTATACAAGGACCTGTTTTCGTTTCCTTACATTTGCTTTGTATGGAATTGAAGTCGAATTGCAGTTTGTATAGAGAACGATATTCATATCATAATATTGATTTCAAAGCAAGTGCTTTCTTTTTCAAGTTCCGTTTGATTACTAATGGATATTATATTTGGATGTTTTAAACGTTTTAAAAGAGCTTATTGTTGGGCGGTACGAATACAAATAATAGTTTTTTAAGAACGATTGCATCCAGTGTACTGTGAAATTGCAAAATGCAACTGTTATCATAGTGCTATATTGACACGGGCTACATTATTCGAATATCGAATAAAACAACGGTTCTCTTTGTTGTTTTTTGTACGCTTACCATGTGTTCTATTAATTGATTATATCTTATTATTATTACGATTATTACTTTTACATGTTTCATCATGCACAAGCCTATTGTTAATTTATTTACATTGTTTTGGTTAAATATAAATCGAGTTGTGTTCTATAAATCTCATTGCAAAGCTATGAGGTGAAATCTTATTTGCATCTGTTCTTTACCTACGCATAATATATTTTACGGATAATTAGTTAACATGAAATCAGTTGTACGCACTTTAAATAGACTTACAACATTGATTTAGTACGTATTGGCATAGCTCCAACACTGATACAGCAAGTGGAAACTGTACGACATTAATCAATAAACCATGTAACCAATACATTTGCAAACGAAGCATGATTATACACGTAGCATGAATATACACGTTGACCCTGATACATCAGGCAACATAAACATTAAAGGTAAATTATAACATTGATCTACAATATATTTCTGAAATTATACTGCGTATGTGTTCAGGAATTTGTAGACCACACTTGTAGACACATACGCAGCATTATTTCAGAAATAATTGTATTACACTAATAAGCGCATTCTGGTGTTTGTTTAAACACGTTCGATTTTAAACACCTGACCAATATCATCATCTGTTTTCTTGAAATTATCCGACTTTATTGTCAGTCCCCTTATCATCTAACGCAGCCGTCGAGTCTTCGCCCATTCCATCAACTAAATCACATTTGGTTATGACTACGAATGCGTCAGTATTGTAAACGTTATGTGTTCTAAAGGCTTTTATCGACTCAAATACAAACACACATAAAATACATATTCTTGTGAGTGGGTACGAAAAAAACAATCGATCGCACTGCTTGCGCACACTTATGCACGTTCATAAACGTCTCACGGTATAAATGTGACATTTGATACGTTGTTGTGTGAAATCAGTACACGTGTGTATTAATGACGCTGGGTCATTTCTGGTTGCGATT
Source organism: Dreissena rostriformis (assembly GCA_007657795.1). Classification (NCBI taxonomy): domain Eukaryota; kingdom Metazoa; phylum Mollusca; class Bivalvia; order Myida; family Dreissenidae; genus Dreissena; species Dreissena rostriformis. Next base: position 68,966 of record VMBQ01002226.1, read on the forward strand.
TTATCTTGGTGCACCTGCAAATACAATTTTAAGAAGAAAAAGCAGTACTTACAACTGTTTGTAAAATTTCAAATATATTCATGCTTTTGAAGTTAGTATTTACGCTCGTATTTGTAAATGATAGTAGTTGTTGACTTTGTGCCACAGGGATATCGCGCGTTATATATTTGTTTGCATCGAACAGTGGTTCAAATAGAATCGACACAATATAGGGGACATTCAAACGTGACAACAGTTATCAATTTTAAAAAGTTGTCAATGTCCCTTGATAAATAATCGAGATTCTATGGAAAATAAATCTTGATTTAAAAGTGAGATAAGCGTGTGATGCTAAATACAATAGATTCAAATTCAGGCATAATATGACACATGGTTTCTTTGTACAAAAGAAGAAAAATAATGATAGCCAATTTCTGGATTTTAAAGCACGATGTTCTAAGATTATAAACACAAATCAATTTTTGTATAGTGAAATATCAAACATTGATATCGCAATCCATGCAAAAGACGACGGACCTCGGACAAATCCGATAAAATTTGACGAGATCCGATAATATTTCCAAAAGTGTCCGACAATAAAAACCAACAATATGTAAAACTTTGATTGAAAATGATCACCAAACTTGGAATAAAAAAATACGGACTAGTTTATGTTTATTTTACTTCGATAGATTATTTAACTTTAAAAAGAATTTTACCAACCAGTTGAACTGCCTGTGTTTGCTGGTGACGTAAGAAACTACAAGAGCGATTCTTAGAACCAGTCAAACATTACACCTTGTTTCGTGACGTAGGCGACACATTTTTGAATGGTTGAAATGAATTTTACTGGTTTCGAGCGTTGTGATGATCGCAAATTGAAAGCGGGAACCACACGACCGTGCCATGTCAAGATTTGATGAAGAAATAGAAGACGTAGCTGTGTCAACGATCGCGAAAAAGTGGATAACTTCGTTTTTAACTGAAAGTTTAATCATACGTTTCCATAGAACGGATTTTTATTAAGTTGTTATTTTATTGTATTTAGAATTGTTAAACACTGTGAACGTAAAAATAAAACGTCATAATAATAAAACTTAACTCAACACAAGGTATTTTCTATTCTTTGGTTAAAGAAGAACGAGGTCCGATACAATCTGGTGAGGTCCGATACATTTTAAAAGTTATCGGACCTCCTGTCCGACAAGATGTTTTCGTCTTTCGCATGGGTTGGATATCGAGTCACGCGGTAAGCATTACAAAATAAATATGTTTCTCAGAAAGCACCCTAACACTTATTACTGTAAATAGATTAACATGTATAGTAAATGATATGTAACGCAGCTGTTTTCTAAAACATATTTTTTATAACGAAAACAGCGTTACCTAGAATATATATCAAACAAGTTGATAATATTTGACTGCAGGTTACGATAGACACGACTTTTGTTACTTTCTAATCCTTGTGACTATCTATCTATATCTTAATGTATCTATCATTGTATTTGTGTACAGGATTATCTACGGGAATGTCTGGGGAAATGAAACATGACAGATAAAATGTATAGAATAAAGTCTATACTTGTTATAAGTTTATTCTAAAGAGGGTTTTAATAATGGCGTAATATACATATAACAAATTATTCCAGACATTTCTGGATTATATGGAAAATAGCTTAATAGGTCGGCAATGGGTATATTACGATATAAAAAACTTAAACGTAAACACCGAAAAATCATCCCGAATGTTTCTCGAATATCCGATGAAACTTGGACCCCCATTCGAGCGTCGATAATGTTCGGTTCAATATTTATCGACGATTTGATCTGATTGTTTTTTTTATATTGCAATTGACATCTTTTACACGCGGCCTTTACATTATAAAGACCGACTCTAGAGCGCATATCTGAACTAGCTTTTAATCCAATGTAATCCAAATGCAAACTTGTTTAAGGTATTGTAAAAAATATAGTATTACCGATCTACTTAAACAACAAAGAGTGATTAATGAAGCTCCTAGAGTTGTAACAGCGTCTTGTATAATATTTGACCCAGTAAACAAGTTTTCAATCCAAAGTGACTAAAGTTCAATTTGGCAAAAACATATTTTCATTATTTTCATTTAACCAACACTAATCACTATTGAGTGAAAATAAAAAATGTTGTCTTTAGCAAAATGCTGAACGTTGAAGACGCCCGACCCACGATGCAAGGAAGACGACCCACGACAACGGACGACGGACTTTGACTGACTTCAATAAGTCAGCATAAGCACGTTGTGCTCTGTAAGCGAAGAATAAACACACATATACATTACATGGACTAATAGTGTCACCTTATTCAAAGAAGCATCGAATTTATCACTTTATTATAGCCTGATTCTTCAACCAAGTAATACATTTATAGTAAGAATCTATCACTACCTTACATATTTTTCCCCCAAAACCTACACATTGATCATTTTCAGTACAAACGTGGCATTTTTGCTGCGGCAATAGATGAAATAAAGACTTGTTTTACGTAATGGAAAGAATGATAAGTATGAGTAAGGCAGTAAAAGAAGATATTGTGTGCTTTTTGTTTTCCTAATATATACACAGAGAAACTTCAGCTGCACCTTGCTAAATGATAGGAAGCTGAATTCTTCTCCAGCCAATCTGTTAGTACATTCACATTACTGCTGTATTGGGGACACAAAGTATACCCTTGCAAATCCAAAGATTTCAGACTCATGATCAATAAAATTAAGACATGTTATATTGTTGTATGGCTTCATCCAATCCATTCATTTTCGTCGATAAAGTACTTTGCACGATCGTCGTGTAAACCTTTACATTTGCGGTAATACGATGGAGTAACGATATTAATTAATATATGCATTATAAGAGAAGAATTAGTTGTGTCAATGTTCATACACTTGCAACATGTTTCATAAATGGCCGTCACTTATAATTAGTGAAGTTATGTGTGTGTTATACTAAGAAGTTTAAATTTTGACGAGTGTAACACAGAAGCAGTCCAGTCCCGGATTACTCATAAGGCAGAGTAAGCAAATGCCTATGGGCCAAGCGACTTTTAGGGGCCCCACGAGGCCGTGGCGATATAATTTGTGTTTACTTATACTTTCTTAGCCTTATCTTAATTCTGGGTAAGTAGTTAAATACGTTAATATACAGACTGTAGTTTTCTTAAATTCTAAATCTAACAATTATAATTTCGTTTATACGTATAAAATGACATTGTCACATTTTATGTCTAGCCCGAAGTGGCACTAGTAGGCTAATTCAAACGAGTCAAATCGACTGGGCACTGACGTTCTAGAAGGCACTAGGCCTACAAGGGGCCTGGGGCATGGACCCAAATGTTTCACTGCCTGTGGGCCTCCACGGTGCTAATCCGGCACTGGGCAGCACAGTGTAAAGATAAACGCGTGCGGATCACATGGTGAAAGAAAAAAAGTGACTTTGAATATATATATACACGTGAAGGACGTTATGGCACGCTGTCATTGTACAGCTAAATTAAATGATTTCTTGTAAAAGTGTAGACCATCAAATTCATAGTCATAAGCTTCTTTTACAGAGTTATTTCACTGCATAAACTTACTTTAAAATAAATTAATAAAACCCATGTACAGGTTATATTTTTTCAAAGACTAGTATAAAACTATATCGAATGTTTATTAATATACACAAATGTATTGACATTAATAGTTATAAGTTTCTTTTACTTTTACAGAGTATTTTCAATGCCTCACCTTACTTTTAAATAAAATGGTGAAACACATGTATACGTTTTTTGTTAAAGACTAGTTTAAAGCTCTATCGAATGTGTATTGATATATTGACAAACTTATATATGTATAGTTTATATATTGATAACCATAAACAATCGCTTTAACATAAATAACTTTTTGATAGAATGGATACATTTGAAGAGGTACGCCCTGAAAAAGACACAATATATATTTAACAACGTTTTAGACATATTGTTTGGTAATGTTTGTATTAAATGTAGGAATCTGAATTTCAGTAGTAAAAAACAAAAGTTCAATTCGATTTTTTTTTGTATATTTTAATATTTGAAACTTGTCAGTAAATTTCATTGTGCTTTACGTTTAAATTCATTAAATAGAATAACACAATGAAAAAAAGCCAACAATGTTTTACTTAAATAAATATTAAGTTAGTTTCTAACTGTATATTTCACTGAAACGAAACAACTGTTTTTATTTCATTACATCAGCACTATACCTTACAGTCCGTAGACGCAAATGATGGACCAGTAGGTTTTCAGCGAGATTTAAATATATTTTTATTTACTATGGTCGATTTCAGTTAATATCTGTTGAACAAGCGGAACATTTTCATGCAGGTTGGTGAGAATATTTTGAATTTATAATTGTTGACCCTCTCTTTTCTTTGTCTATTTCATAAGTTGTATGTAGATACTGTTAATTACAAAAATACTTAGAAAATGGTGGAACAAATATCACTATCAAGTAAACTGTGTAGATCAATTTATATAAAAAATACACGAACACTTTTTTTATTTTGACTTGTAAACAAAATAAAAATATTCATATAAATATATAATTTGCTTGATTAATATACACATGACAAGCTTTCGTTTTTGTTTTCATATTAAAAACGTTAACGACGTTATAAATACATATAAACAAACATAAAAATAATGAATTGAAACGGCAAAGGTTGTTTTCTTATTGCTACCATATATTCCTTTAAATTGATACCGAACACATTTGAACTGTAGTTTCCATATTCTATGCACCATGAAGTTAACCATGGATGCCTTTTATTAAACTGACAGCATGTAACCTTTGTATATTAAGACGGACGGACAGACATGACTGACGAATGGTTAACTTATAGTTCCCATCCTGTGAAACCTGTCGGTGACTGCCGATTTTAAGAAAGAGGATATGACCAAACAGTTACGAACTAAATACTTAACCTCTAGACTTTGTCTGTTGACCCCATGGGAAAGATTAAACAAAAACTTTGTAGAAATACTTCTTTATGATGTTACGCATCAAATATTAAATCTCTGAGTTTTGCGGTTTCAGAAGGTTTTTTATATCGTTTTCATTAATCTTATATATCTTAGATCTGGTGACCTACATATGTAGTGGACCGAAACCATTTGAACAATTTTCAAAGAGTGTCAACCAACGATTATTCCTGTGAACGATGCACGATGCACGACGGTCAAAGAAGATAATAGAAAACAAAATTATATGCATTAAACTGGTAGGCGTGAGGCGGTAACATCAGAGAAGAGAAAGAAATAATCTAAATGGATTAAAAAACGATACAACAATGTTTGTGACAATTTGTGAAAATCATCTGAAACTTAAAAAATACATATCATTTTGATATTATCAAGAGGTAAGCCTGTATGCATTTGAAATACTTCAAACGATAAAAAGAATATATAAGCCATTGGAAATCTTGGTCTACATTAACAGCGGTTCTTACCATTTTTAAACTTAATAACGTTCATAACCAATAATATTTCAACGTTAACTTTGTCAGACCTATAGAGATGTATTCAGATATTTAGCTATTTAACATTACATTTTGTATACAGATACTTCAGCACACATGCACATTATACAACAAGAGTTCTTTTGGTAATAATCAAACTCAACAACATTTGTTTGACAGTCAACAAGGTGATGCAATATATATACAAATATACAAAACAAATATGTGATAATAGAATGTGAATTTCTAAGTCAATTGTTTTTACCTTTGCCAGCATACAACATTGCATGTATTTAGTAGTATTTTCCTGTGATTATAAGTAATGTGTCAAGGGACATGTCATGCATGCACATTAATTATTTTCAAAGGTAACCGAATATGTGAAAATGTTAAAATATACATTATGAAACGTCAAATGTTCAAGAGAACATAAATCGGATTATAGCACGAGGTTCTTTCAAAATTGCACATGTTTTTTTTTTGCAAAACAGTCTAACGAAACACAAAGTCAATAAATCCAACATGAAAAAAAAAAAACACAGCAAGCAAACACTTAATGAATAATACCACAGTAACTGCTTTGAACAGTCAAAGAGTGTGTTTAAACCAGTTTATGTAGCTTAAAACCTCAAACTTTCCAAATTTTATCCACAGACCATTTAAGTGTAAATGCAAGTAAACATCATTGAATCACAATTCAAATCAAATTACAATATGAAGAAGTGAAACTCCAGAAGCTGCAAAGCAAAGAAAGATTGAACTCTATACTCAGTCAGCGGTTATATGCAAACCAAGAGCAACAGAATCGTTACTTTTGGATGACTTTCTGATTACTTTCTAACGATGAAATGAAACAGAAACCAATATGGTATATATCTGATCTGTCCGCAATTGTGTTTGTCAAAACCTAGTTTTCATAGCTTTGTTGTAAGTTTCACAGTTCGTTAGACCCTTTAACTGGGATGTTTATATGATCAGAGATAGTTTTGTAAATCAAAAACATTATGACTGCGATTCCCAAAACAAACACTTCTATCTTTGCATACTCTCGCATTTTCTTTAGACACGTCTTCGTGTAAATTTTAATCCATTTCATCCATGACAACGTAGCAGGTTTCGTATAATATTTATTTCGCTTTGGTTGAAGCATCTGAAGGATAAACTTCAGTGCAATTTTGTCGATGAAAGGGTCGTCCTCGGCATGTTCACCCACGTAGCTCCTCCATTCCATACTCGAATGTTTTTCAACCCCGTCAATGAAAAACTCTTTTCTAATCTCTTCTCTTATCGCCTTAAACTCTTCCACTGTTACTCGTTTGGACTCTTCGTCATTTGACCCAACCAAATCACATTTGGTGATAACAACGAATAAATCGATTTCGTCTGAAACAAAACACGTCGTGCAGTTCAATACATGTTTTTGTTTTATTTAAAGTAGTGTCTACGAAATACATCTTTTTTCTTTAGACATATCCTCAAAGCTACTGCACTGTAAATCAGAATAGTTGCACACCGTGGAAATCATAAAATAAACTAGATTTGTGCCCATATGCTTTCTGAGTCATATCCTCAGGAAACATTATCAATTTATAGTGTATTTTGTATAGCTACTCAGCAACAAATAAAAACACACATAAATTAAATGCATTGGCCAATATGACAATAACAAAATAAGAAAATACATTCGATTTTTGCTTACATTTCATAAATCTTGTCTTGGGATCAGACGTTCTCAATATCCCGTGAAGAAGTTTTATCAAGCCAGTTGGAAGTTTTTGATCGCAACTTGCGACAAAAACGACCCGTGAAACCTTCCATTCTTCGTGACTACTAGAGTAGATTTCTTTCAAGCATCCGACATAATGTGTACGCTGGAGCTCTTGTAAATCCTGAATGTTTGTGTAAGGAGGAATGAAGCCTGAAATATTATAAAGTCAAGTCGGATTGCTGATTAAAAAAAACAACACTCACAACATTTAATTCATAACGGAATCGTTAACACAAACCTCCCAAAATCAACTCCAATATTTCTCGAATTTCCTGTGAATCTTCTACCCCCATTCCCACCGCGTCAATGATATTCGGTAACTTGTGCCAGCAATCGCCAAGCATCTCCTGTTGTAGACTCTGTATATCGCACTTCGTAATACCACATTGTTCAAACCTGAAACATAAAAATATGTTTCTGTAACCCAGCCAGAAAAATCCACGACCACAATTGGGATTGAACCCGGGACCTCCTGGTTCCAAATCAAGCAGACACTCTACCGCGTCGCTTTAAAAGCTAGCTCTTACAGCAAGGCAGTATAAGTTATAAGTTATCCTAATACCTTACTCTGGTATACACACACTCCATTTGTGAAATTTTTCCACGAATTTCCTAATGCCACTACATCTGTGGGACGTCGGGCGAACCACAACCGTACGTGGGTTTTTTACGTTGGGCGCCAATTTAACCCAGCCAGAAAATCCACGACCACAATAGGGATGGAATCCGGGACCTCCACGTTCCAAATCAGGCAGGCACTCTACCGCGTCGCTATAAAAGCTAGCCCATACAGCAAGGTAGTATACGTTCTCCTTATACCGAACCCTGCTTCATTTCAACAATTAAATAATCAAGTTTGTTCAATAATCTCCGCGTTTGCATACTTTAATTTATTACAACTAAGTATTTTATATATGCTTGAGGACAAGTACTGAACACATTGCAAAAACGGAATGTACACAAAGAAATAATCAATATCCATACATGCCCAACTTTGCTATTTGCCGAAACCCCAATATGCCTAAGAAGAATGTAAATGGAAACGTTCTTTTGTTTCTGGTTATTCTCTATAGGTTTATTAACATTCCGATGTTTAACTGCTGTTTCAACTTCAAATTAGGCTTGGACATTTTGTGAATGTTTGAAGAAATTGTATTAATATTTTATAGCTTGTTGTTGAATTACAAACGATATTTGTATAAATGTCTAAGAATTAACTAAAGAGTGCGAAAAAACAATATATTTAATTACACACTTTAACATGTTCATAGATAGCCCTTACCTTTGGTTATTATACAACACAGTATATTTTAACAAGTGTGTTCAATTTATTAAAATTGATTTAGAAACTATAAAATGAGAAAGGTATTTTTGCTATACTCCGCCCATATTTCTAAACGCATACATACGGACGCTTTTCTGTGACGTCAGTGGATCATAACACACACAGTGACCAAAGTTTCATTGATAAATAGTGACATCATATTCATTGCAAAAATATATGCACAATTTACGGCATATATATTTATTCTACAATGCAAAAAGCATGCTTTTGAACATTAATAATCCAACTTTTAATTACGTTGACGTGTTGTGGAAATGTTTTTTTTTTATTAGATACTGATTCACACATCTTCCGGTCATCTAACCGTTAAATCCCGTGATTGTTACTTGAGACTTTCCGCGAGAAATATGCAGTACTACTTTCACACGATTGCAATTGCATAATCACCCAAACATAATATTGGCTTCTTTGGCTTTCAAAAACAAGCGGCCTGTCCTATGCAAATATTGTTTAAAACATGAATTATACAATTTGAAAACCTGCACTAATGAATGAAACTTTATATAATGGTTGTTACATACCAATCAAACGTTAGCGTAACTGAGCCCACATTTCCTGTGCCAGCCTTCGCTCTGTAGTAGTATTTCCCGGTTAAAGCCTTGATGGTTGTGTTAACCATTGAACTTTTTCCAACACCGGGGTTTCCTAGAAGTAAAATGACCTCGGATGCTTCCCTGTCTTCACTATCATAAAAGAAAAAGCTTTATAAAAATATGTTGAATATTGTTCAATAAAACAGTTGAATAACTAGAAAGAATCAACAACACAATTGTATTGAGATAATATATGAATTGAGTTTAATTGATTAGACAGGTTGAGGTCAAAATTCTTACCGTTTGCACAATTCTGCAATTTCCAAAAGCAGTGATTTATTTTTCTCCTTTTGTTCTTCTACCATTGTATTTGCATCTAATCATAAACAAACACATTTGTATTTATGAAGTAATAAATGATATTGGAGCATGTCATCTTGCTCAATACTTTAAACAAACACAATGGTTCCTATCTTCACGTATTCGATATTTCGTCGCCTTGTCTACAAGAACTAAAACAAATTTACGAGAAATCCATTTAAACTAGCCGTTGTAAAATACACTTTGTATTATCAAAAGCCGGTGGGCGACCATTGCATTTGCATTTTTCATGCGGATACAATAAGACCGTTAGGCACATTAATTTCCTAGCACATTCAGCATTCTTGGTGTATAATCGTATTCTATGATCGACAATATACCGCTGTACACCGATTTTTCATTGCAGTTGCTGAACTATCGCAGGACTTATTGGCAGGGGACACTTGTCGGATATTGACCGTTCCATTCCATGAAGTCTATCTTTACAAGATGCTTTCTGATTAAAATATTGATGAACGTCAAAAAGGCAAAGGAACTGTTGTTTGTATAAATATATCAACGAGTTACCGGTTTTAAATATGTAATACTGACAAACTATTAGTTCTGTTAGTTCTGACATTTCCTGGAAACTTAAACATGACATTTGAGTCTTAAATGGTGACTTGCACACAATATTATGTTTATATAATTATTACCAGGTAGACCAGTGCAAGTGCGAGTAACTGAACCAGCATCTATGATTGTTGAAGCGTCACTTCCGATAGAAAAATCTGAGATAAAAAGAAATATACTAAATTGTTTATTATAGACATTGACACAATTATAGATTTATTATAGCATAGAAGGGAGAAAACAACCTCAACAAAAGTATACAAAACTAAACACTTTAAGAACCATTTTTTTAGTTGACAGAGATATCATCAGATCAAATGTTCCGAACAAGATCCACGATGATTGGTAAAAGATGTGAAGTTTAGAGTGTTACCAAGCATTTTCATTCATTAGACGCAGTGACCTAGAGTTCGACCACTCTTTAAAACTTGTTCGAGATTTACATTGGAGCCAATGTTCTGACTAAGTTTCATGATACTTGGGCGATCAATGGGGCATATAGGATGTTCAAGAAGGAAATATTGCCGGCGATAGACGAACAAAGGGGAAAAAGTGATCACAAAAGCTCACCATGTTTTACTCAGGTGAAATAGAAACTAGTAATAGTAAATAATTAAATTCTTTAAACGAACACTTATCAAGCTGACGTGATGGTATAACACGTTTTAAATGTTATGGGATTGGTGTAACGTCTGTTCTAAGAATACGAAGTAATCAGGGTTATGTTATTAGTCCGCTACTAGTTTCCATTGACGGACCTTTAGATTAACTCCCCGTATGTAATGTCTCTCTGTTCGTCCGTCCGTTTTGGACCATGCAGATATTGAGGTACTGAAGATACTTGGATGAAACCTAGTATACTTATTAAATTAATTGTGAGGATCATGTACGAGCCGGTGTTTTCACCAGAGGTCAACGAGCATTTAATTGTTACTGAAACAAGGCTTATACAAGGATTTGACAGTTATTTTTCCTACCGGTATGGTTATAAACCCCATCCATTAAAGAGAGTGTGTAACCTTCATATTGCTCACCAAACGTTTTGATCTCGTAAACAAACGTTGTGAAATTACCATGACGTTGTTATTCATGAGTATACAAAGTTTCATGAATATTTCTTAAGTATTTGGATAGACGCTTTGAAGAGTAACTCATTATAATATCATAAGTTTTAATAGATAAGCCGAGTATCGTGATCACTGTCTTTGTACTTAACACAATATTTCTTTTGCGGACAGATATATAGACGAATGAACAGAGAAAGAAAATATCAAACAGACATGTATAACATTAAGCTGAACTAGTATACTGAATTTCATGATAGTATCTTATTTACTTTTTTTAATTATTATCATTTTGAAATTTGTTCGTTTTTTAGAAGCGACCAGAGTTTTGATCTACGATGAAAAATGGTCGTGTATAAACCTCACATAGCCGTTCATAAGTTTACCACGTTTTATCTAAGTATCTTCAGTACTTTTTGAGAAAAAGAAGTAACGAAATTTGGTGAAAGATGGACTGGGGGACAGACAGACGAACAGATGAGCAGATGAGGAAATTGACGGATTGACACTTGGGAACCGTTCGTGTATTTGTTTTTAAGAAGTTTCATAATACTATCTTATGTATTTTTTTTAATTATTACAATTTTAAAATATGTTTCAAATAAGATCGACGTAACCATTGATCTCTGTTAAAACAAGGCCGTGCACAATACTCACATTGCTCTTTGTCTTCAGTAAAGCTTGAGAAATCGCAGTACTAAATTTTGCAGACAGAAAGACAAATTGGTCAGATGGACGGAGGCAGAGACATGAAAGAAAAAATGGCTATATTTTTATATTGTAATAACTAAAAAGAAGATAGTAACATTAAAGTTGGTTTACCCATTGTCCAAAACGTAAGGCCTAAATCTGTCTGCCAATCTCTTCCTCTGCTGAAAAGAAACTAGAGAGGTTCAGAAGATCTTATCACTTAACTTGGTATGCATATTAAAATTATGCATTCTTCTCAATTTCTTCAGAGGTTAAATATCAGGTGACTATTACTAAATATAAATGCAACACCTTGTTAAACACATGAATAGCAATGTAAGGTGTGTGTACATTGTGTATTAAACAGGTATCAAGCTTCACTGGAAACATAAACGAAATCAATGTTATTCATTAAAATGTTTATTATCCTGTTCTTTCCTGTCTATTTAATCCTAATGTGAATTAAGAACAATGTGTATATACACAAATATAAAATGGTATAACATCTAAAATAATAGAAAAGTAAGTGTGTTTTTTTTACTTATCGGGATTTTCCGTGCATGGTTGGAAAATGCAAGGAGTACATTAACGGAAAACAAATACATAATTGCATATGTTTATGTCAATGAACTGATAACATAATTATGAAATGGACATTAAACACCCTAAAGTGTATCGAGTTTAACTGTATCACAGTCAATGCCAATACTGGTATTATAATAAATCTCTGTGAAAAAGGCAATCGGCGTTGAAATTAATATTGAAATGGAATGACCTTAATAAAGAAAAAAAGAAAAGGGTGATTGGTAACATGATTTATCAGACCACATAATATACTGTACACACAAAGAGCAAATCACAATTGCGACAAAAAATATACCAACACCGCTTGTCGAAATAAAATTAACAAACAAATATAATAATAACAACATGTTAGGCCACAATTAAAATATTGTTGGTTTGCCCTTAACCGACCCTAGATTTTACAGGTGGGTAGGCAGGTAGGAAAATTATTTTATTTTATTTGAAAAATTATATTTTTAATACACTAATAGTCTATGAATATTTATAACACTGTTATTAAAGCACTGTTGCAGTGTAAGAAGTCCTATGTTTTTTGAGTCAGAAAAGAAATGTTTCTTTGTTGATATTTTTACCCCGTCTTATAAGCATGGTCGATGCAAAAAGCAAAAGTGGGGGCCCCGTCTTATAGTCAATCTGTCTTATAATCGAAGAAATACAGTAGCTTAACCATATCTTGTTTGCTGTTTTCTTGCATATATTAATATCAAATGCATGCTTGTGTGTTTTTACATCAAATATGTGTTCAATAAATGATGTTAATTGCTCTGAATGTAAATAAAATATCTACAATAAGGAAAACATCAATACCACTTATACCACTTATTGTAACAAGATATTTATAAATTATAATATGTCAATGTAATTATATCAACTTTCATGCATGGGTTTTAGTTACTTCGATTTGCAGTAAGTATAAAACTAATTAAAATCAGTTTTCACTTAAATGAATGAATGAAACAAAAGTAAAGCAAACCGTTTAAGAAGCTATAGAAATCATTTGACTGACTGTGACAACCAAATTTAAACAAAATAAATCGTTTCAATTTTTCATCTAAGTTCTAACTTCAGGTTAAAAGCGAAAGTAGATTAACATGTGCAAATATTTACTTCATTTGAAAACTGTTATCCATTTCAAACTGAAATCTTCCGTGCAATA
>VMBQ01002226.1:85064-141762 GCA_007657795.1 Dreissena rostriformis
AATAATTCTTCTTCTCTGTATGCACAATTAAAACAATTCTAGTAAGAGTAATCTAGGGCCATGTCGCACCTCTCGTTCAATTTAACCCTTTGAGCGCTGGAACCGGATATTGAAAGCCTTTGCAAACAGTTTGGATCCAGATGAGACGCCACAGAACGTGGCGTCTCATCAGGATCCAAACTGTTTGCTATTCGGATAGTATTCTTTAAAAAAAAGTGAAGAAAATGATGATTTTAGAAATTCAGCAGACGACATTTTAGCAGACGACAAATTTCCCAGCATGCAAAGGGTTAAAACTTCAAGTGGTTTTAGATGAGCTGTTTACCGAAGTATACTACTGAGAACAACAGAGGACAACAATGGATGGTAACTCAACGCTCAGTTGAGCTAAAAACAACACCAACATTTAAAAAAAATGAACAAAACATAACTGCTCTTCACATGAATAATCTGGTTTTCCCACAAATCATGCAATTTTTTTTAAAGCTTTTAAGTATGAATCATTGAATCTTTACCACTATATACATATTTTGATGATTTCAAATTGAACATTTAGAGAGATGAAACAAGAAGATATTAACCACTATGATATTAAAGCAACCAGAGCAGCACAAAGTTAAACTGAGAAATAGACTCGGTTTGATTTTTCAGTAAATAAGTAAGATATATTTATTATTTAATATGCCTTTTCTGTGGAATATCAAATTTTATTGGTGAAAGAATTGTAAATTTCTGTGAAAAATATGATTTTATAGTTTCGAAAAATATAAGAAAAAAATTACCTGAGTATCATTTACTTTTCCAGATGAGTGAAAATGCGTGATGAATATACACATACATTTTTTTTTACCATACATCCATAAAAAATATCAACAAAACTATAATTAAGACACATAGAAGGACAGCTTATGACACTTTTTCTCACATAACTCATTTATTACCTTGTTTAGCACATATTTTGATGATGTCATTATACGCAAACGTATGACATTTAACCATTATTTGTGTTTATTGTACTAAAAATTAATAAAAAGCATTAACAAATAATCAAAATCTGTGCATTATCAAATATTTAATTCACTTGTGGCAATATTTTTACTTGTGTCTAAGCCACTCATGACTTTTTTTTTCTATAACCACTCTTGAAATAAAATTTGATCATACACCGAAATCAAGAACATCATCTATTTATTTGCACAGGATAATCAGCGACAACACTTTCTGTCTTGACTGGATTTTTGTTTAGAAGAGAAATTAAAGATTAAACAAAAAAAATCCATAAAAGCGGAAAGTGTCTTCCCTTTATAAGCCTGTGCAGACTGCACAGGCTTATCTGGGATGACACTTTACGCACATGCATTAAGCCCAATTTTCCCAGATTGAAGCTCGTCTTCAAACTTTAAAACCAATGAGCAAGCAGCTTTGACATACTTGCAACAGTACACTACACCTGAGAAAACATTAAATAGGGCTTGAAAAACTTGTGAATGTAAAACAAATGGTAATAGTTATATGCATAAATGAAGCATGAGGGAAATCACCTTAGATTTAATATTGAAATGATGAAATAACTTAGGAATTCATCCTGGATTTAATATTGATATTATGAAATAACTTAATAACATGCGACTTTTTAATGGAGAAAAAAGATGGAAACTAACTGTGGAAGTTTTATAAAATTTTACAAATAAAGAAGTCTCAATTAATAGTATTTAATTAATGGTAGTTTTTGCATTTTTCTAATACATAAATCAAGGGAGGCGTTAGTATAGTGGTTCTGGTCCAACCTTGTCAATCTTATTTTTTTCTTATACTTTATAAGGACATTGGATCAAGATTAATAGTAAATTCAAAAACCCAATTGAACTTCATTAGACTTGATGCCTGTCAGCCCCATGTTGTGTATGTTGTCATGAATGTCATTAATATTGTAAACAACTACAACATCATCAACCGCAGAAAACAACCAACTCCCATCATGAGCTATGAAACAAATAGTAATCACACAATTATTGCTATTGCTAGTTCAGATCAAGTTTTGATAGTTACCTTGCAATTTAGGTCCTTCTCCTTATAAAATGAGCAAACTGTATGGTATAGGAATATATTATCTGTGCTCTTATCAGAAAACATAGCTGCATAAACATGTGGTTCTTAAGACATAAGTGGGGCAGGCTATGAGAGCTCAGTATGACCATGATAACGTTTATTTATTTTATAGCAGTCATCACAGTTCTGAAACATAGTGGGCCATTGCAAAATTCAATTGCACAAAAATAGCAATTTCACTGTACACAGCTGTCTGGGCATTCGTTTCAAGGTAAGTTTTTTTAATGATTTCTCATTAATACAACAACATTGGATGTGCACATTCTGCAGTGAACTTGTCTCGGTCAGACATGGTGTCAAAATAGTATTTACAGCAATGAAACTGTGAAAGAAATAGGCAAAAAGTTAAAAGAGAGTCACTTTACTAAAACGCAATCGTGTTCGAACCCTAGGCCTCAACTGTCAACGACTTTGGGATTACCTTGACATTTCTAACCATCAGACAAACATTATATTAGGACTGTCTCATGTCCTGCAATTTTATTCTTCAACCTCACATCTTGTCAGATTACTATTTGTACAAAGCCTGATATCAATCTAAAGGTAAGAAATTGAGAAACATAAACAATGCATTTTATGACAATCAAAATACTTTATTATTAGAAATTGTCAAAAGAGCGAATGCTCAGACTGCTGATAACAGTAAAATTAAGCAATGTCCTGATTATGATTCCCCACATTAGTTGTCAAATCCACAGCGCCATTATGTTTCTTTAAACATAATTTCTATTGGTTACCGAAAATATAGAAAATTGTGATTAATGGACAAAGGATCAATGCAACTGATATGTGCTGCCTTCTCAGAAAGAGTGCATACAAATAACTGAACTTCCAATAACTATAACAAACAAATGACACCCACAAGGAAACAGAACTATCAAGAATAAAAATGCAGTCAAAGGGTAGTAAGTGAGTTAATCCCAGATTCAATATCAAAAGGAGTTGTCTCACATGCTACATCAGCTTAATTTTAAAAAGAGTGGTAACAAGGTTTTTCTAAAATTGACTTGCCGATCTTGTTTTTGAATCTAATTATCACACTTACAATTACTCGACTGCAAGGCAGACACCAGATTCCTGTTAGATTGTGTGAGTATTTTTAATGTTATAAGGTCCCTCCGCGCCTGAAGCTAGATTATGTTTAATTATCTTCCATCATTTTGCACCAAAAAATATGTATGAAGACCATTGACACGATGGTCTGTCACCCGTTCTTTTACAGTTCCTCCCTACTTATCATTTAGCATGATTTTGTTACATAGTATGATGAGTAATTTACGGTAAGATCAACTTTTGAATTTACGTAAGTTTCATTTGTTATTTCCTTTGGTAAATGTCAGTAAACTCTAATACATATAATTCACTCATAATTACTGGTACATTATCGTTAACAACAACAGGTTTAAAGACTTAAGTTCAAACCTACTGTTGTAGCCAGTCTGGAGACGAGACGCTGACTCTGTCGTAAGCTAAGAAGACTCATTTTGTGGGAAATGGTGCCATATCATTCTACAAAAAACAAAAAAATTACTGACATTCAAGCTCACTGAGTTTATGCACAAATCATACCGATATCTATGTTCTAAAAGTGAGAAATCCCGAGCTCAAACTGGGGATTGAACCAGGGTCTCTCGAGTGGTAACCAGCCAGTCTAACATCGTCACTAAGAAGAACTAGCCCAATAGCAAGGCTGTTGGAAGTGACCTTATTTCACTACATTCTGTTATACGTAACTCATAGTAATGTTAATCATAATGATATGTTAATGAAAACAAGTATGCTTCAAACTCTTTTAAAATTCCACCGCAAAGTACAGTCAAGTTACCATTACCGGATCAGTAGAGTAATAAAGTTGTTCTGTTGAAAAGCAATACATTTTTTGAGACATCTTTTACACCAGTTTGATTAAATATTACCTTTGCTTACTGATTCAGCACATAGTCTTATTTTTAAACGCAGGCAAAATGTGTTTGTGATACCTTTTTTTTGCCGCAGAATTCATGCATTAACGGATCAGTTGTAGCCATAACGGATCACGTGATCGAAACCACTCAGGGGGCATCTAACACTCTATTTGAACTGTCGAAACATGAACTGTGTTGTTTACAATGACCAAGTTACATTGCCAGTTATAAAGTATATTAATTTTTGTTTTATTAATTGTTTTCAATATGTGATCTTGTATCTACACTTTACGCATGGTGTTCCTTTGTGAATTATCTGTTGAAAATCCTAAATAGATCGAAAAGATATGCGCATGTTATAAATCATGTAAATTGTTTGAATCATATCTAATCATCGAAATTGAACATGGAACAAATATAAAAAATTGAGATTGAGATCATTTATTGTAAGAATCAACAAGATTTGCATATATTTTTATATAATATATTATTAATACGCATATTATCAAGCTTGATCCGTTATTGCCCTAATTCTTCATTTTATTTAAGGTATTGCAAAATCTTAAACACGAATCAAAACTGAAATGGACTTTTGCAGACAGAAAGACTACTAAATGGCCTTTAAATTAATGCGTAAACTTCTTACTTTCCAACAGAGTTATAGCATGTGGCCGCGAAAAATTTTCAACCTCGATTTGGAAACGAGACGGAAGTCAAAAAAGTCGTATATACATGTCAGCAAAACATGCCAAATTTTTTGACAACGAGTAGCACCGATTACGACTCAATCAATGAGTTTTAAAGAACAGGCCTTGAAGATGCTGTGTGCAAAATATCATTTAAAAATGTCAACTATTTATTGCGATAAGCAGTCTTGAACATCAAAGTGATCTGCTATGGGTAATGATCCGGTAATGGTAACTTGACTGTAGTCAAAACATACCAGCACAAGCACATTGAACCTAACTTCAATGAGGTCGCGGTGGTGTAGGGGATGAGGTGTCCGCCTAGCGATCGGGAGTTCGTGGGTTCGCTCCCTACTCAAGGAGCGTTCTCATTATCTCCTCCATAGACACCAAGTACTGGTTCTTCCCAGGAAACGTACTCGACAGTGTACATATCTGCCTATAATACGCCTTCCTGTAAATTATAATAGTCAGCAATTGACTGTAGGAAGTACGAAGTAGAAGAACTTGATTTATTTGAATTTGTGTGTGATTCGGTTTACTAATTATGGAAATATCATTAAAATACCTTCCTAGAGGATTTAGCTTATGCGCCTTTACTGGCTTAAGCAAAGTTTAGGCACTGCGCCAGTATAATGTTATATCAAAACGTACTTAAACCAACAAGCGGGTCCATGAAATGTTTCAATATATAAATTACCAGACCTCGAAGAAGACGTCAAACCCTTTTTCCCCTTTTGTTGAGTCGAACACATTTATTTTCTTAATTTCTCACATTATTGTATTGTTTACTAATATTGAAAGAATGAGGAGAGTTGCTCCCCTTGTTTCGTTATTCGCCATATATTGGAGAGGCTTATCGCGGATGTTGATATATTGCTTAACTAATAAAGAGGATTTCAAGCTAACTTGCTGACCGAGGACAGGTATTTATTCAAAATGTGGAATTTTAATCTCACACTCCAAAGTAACTTGTATATGGTAAATGCTGTCCATTTGCAACTGTTACATCATTCGGGTTTTGAGTGAAGATTTTTCTAAAATGATAGTTAAACTGCTGTTATCACACTGCCGCTATCTATTTAAACCCGTACTGGTTCACTACAAACTATGGCAAGTATTAGCCAAGACCTTCACATTATGTCTGCATTCTGTGTCTTGTTTTATTTATCAAGTATTTAACAGTGCACGTAGAACTAGAAAAAGGTTCATATCACCTGGATATTGTGCAAAAGAACTTTTATGTATTTTTTCTTTATATAAGAGCAATACTGTTTTGTTACATGGATTCCAGGGTACTTGTAAGTGTAATTGAAAATTGTATTTATGTTATGTGTTTAGTTTTTCATATACAAGCATATTATAGAGTATATTGCGTGCTGTTATTTACTTTGATCTATTAACAGGATCACTTAAAAAGTGTTGCATGTTAAGACACAATGTTTTATTCTATAGATTTCTATCTCACCTGAGCACAAAGTGCTCAAGATGAGCAATTGTGATGATGCTATGTCCTTCATTGTTTTTGTCCTGTGTGAGTTTTCAACATTAAGCTTCTTACCTCTCTAGAGGCTACATTTTTCCTCCAATGTTGATGAAACTTGGTCAGAATATCTTTCTGGACAATATTAAGACTGAATTTGAATCTGGGTCATGTGCATCCCAAAACTATATATATATGTCACCAGGTCAAATCATAGAAAAACCTTGTTACCACTCTAGAGGCCACATTTATTACTCAATCTTGATGAAAATTGGTCAGAATGTTTATTTAGACAATATCTTGGCTGAGTTTGAATTCGGGGCATGTGTGTATTAAAACTAGGTCACCAGGTCAAATCTAAGAAAAACCTTGGTACCACTCTAGAAGCCACATTTTTGGTTATATCTCGATGAATCTTGTTCAGAATGTTTATTTGGAAATTATATAGGCCCAGTTTGTATCTGGGTCTTGATGAAACTTGGTCAGAATGTTTATTCAAATAATATCTAGGCCGAGTTTGAATCTGAGTCATGTGGGTTTAAAAAAAAGGTCAACAGGGCAAATATGAGAAAAACCTTGTAACCACTCTAGAGGCCTTTTGCAACTCATTCTCGATAAAACTTGGTTAGAATTTAACTTTACCAAAATCTAAGTGAAGTTCAAATCTGGGTCACCTTCATACAAAAATTTGGTCACCGGGTCAAATCTTAGAAAAAACCTTGGTACCACCCTAGAGGCCACATTTATGACTCAATCTGGATAAAGCTTGGTGAGATTATTTATTTTCAAAATATCTATGCAAAGTTCTAATCTTGGTAGTGTGTGTCCAAAAACAATGTCACCAGGTCAAATCTTAGAAAAACATCGTTTACACTCTAGAAGCCACAGTTATGACTTAATCTTGGTGAAACATGGTGACAATGTTTATTTGGACATTTTCTAAGCTGATTTGGAATCTGATTCATGTGTTTAAAAACTAGGTCTTGAGGTCAAATCTTAAAAAACCTCAATAGCACTGTAGAGGCCACATTTATTATTAAATCTCGATGAAACTTAGTAAGAATATTAATCGTTATATGTTCTAAGCTGATATTCAATCTTGAACACATGTGTCCAAAAACTTGGTCACAATGTCAAATCTTCGGAAAACCTTTTTACCACTCTAGAGGCTATAAAAAAGACTCAATATTGATGAAACTTGGTCAGAATATTTATCTTGGCAATATCTTGGCCAAGTTCCAATCTGGGTCACCTGCATTTAAGAACTAGGTCACAAGATAAATCTTTAAAAAAAATGTTCCCAAAGGTCAAGGTCATTTGGTGGTTAAAGATGAACATTTGGCCATAAACAGTTTGAAAATTCCTATCTCAGTCATAACTTTGCCATATATTGAGGGATTTTTAAGTAACATTGCACAAAAGTAAACCATCATAAAACAATCTCCATACCTTTAAGGTCAAGGTCACACATATAGGTTAAAAGTCAATTTTGGCCTAAAAAGTTCCTGTCTTTGCCATAACTTTGCAATATTTTGATGGATTTTGAAATCTCTTGACACAAATGCAATCCATCATTAGACGACAAGTTGCATATTAAACTTGTCTTCTGACCTCGAAGGTTAAGGTCATACTTAAGTGTTCACAGATCAAATTGGGCATAAAACAGGTTGTTCCTACCGTAACTTTTTCATTTGTCATAATATATTAAGATAAATTACCACAAATGACCATGAGGTGATGGCATTTATGTGCAACAAATGTCTCCCTATTACAAAGGTCAAGGTCACTTTGAGGGGTTCAAAGTCAAGTTTAGCCATCAAACAGCTTGAAAATTCCTGTCTTGGTCATTACTTTGCCACATATTGATGGATTTGAAAATAACTTTAAAATGCCTTTCATCATAAGAAGACTAGTCACTTGTTAAACTCTTGCCCTACTTCAAAGGCCAATGTCACACTTGAAAGATCGAATTTAGCTATAAAATAGCATATTCTGACTGTACATTTGTTATCTATCATGATATTTTAAGATAATTTACCACTAATGACAACCATGAGGACACAGCTTTTCTTGTGTCAAACCAGTTTCCCTACCTCATAGGGCTCGGTCACACTTAGAGGTCAACAGTCAAATTTGGCTATTAAACAGATTGTCAAGGCCGTACATTTTTCAATCCCCATTCAGTTTTAAGACAACTTGATGCAAATGACTTCCAAGAGGAGACTGAATATTGCATGTATCACCTGTCTCATAACCTCAAAGGTCAAGGTCAAACTGAATGATAACAAGTCAAAATTGGCCATAAATAGCTTGTATTTTTACTTAAGCAGAGTTTTGAGACAAAAGTGGATTTGTTTGGCATCCATGCTGTTTTGGACACATTTCTGATTTTCCCCCGCCAAAGGATATAGAAATGGCGTTGTCCGTCAGTCTGTCCATTCATCTGTCAGTCTGTCATCTGTCAGTCATCATTGTCAGACCATCATCATTGTCAGACCGTCCTTCATTGTCAGTCTGTCCGTCATTGTCAGTCCGTCCGTCATTGTCAGTCCGTCCGTCATTGTCAGTCCGTCCATCATGAGTCAGTCGTCTGTCATTGTCTGTCCATCCGTCATCGTCAGTCCATCATTGTCAGTCGTCCGTCCGTCATTGTCAGTCCGTCCGTCATTGTCAGTCCGTCCATCATGAGTCAGTCGTCCGTCATTGTCAGTTTATCCGTCATTGTCTGTCCATCTGTCATTGTCAGTCTGTCCGTCAGCGTCAGTCCGTATATCCGACCTTGTCAGTCGTCCGTCATTGTCTGTCCATCTGTCATTATCAGTCATCCGTCATTGTCAGTCATCCGTCATTGTCAGTCGTTTGTCATTGTCAGACCGTCCGTCATTGTCAGTCCGTTCGTCATTGTCAGTCCATCATTGGATGAGCATCCATCATTGTTAAAGCGTCATTGTCAGTCCGTCATTGCTCTTACGAACTGAGTAGTCCCTCTAACCTACAGACCTGTAGTCATTGCTTTTACCAACCGAGCTAGTCATTGCTCTTACGAACCGAGCTGGTCACTCTTACCTACAGAGTTATAGTCATCGCTTTTACGAACCGAGCTAGTCTCTCTTACGTACAGAGTTATAGTCATTGCTCTTACCAACCGAGCTAGTCATTGCTCTTACGAACCGAGCTAGTCACTCTTACCTACAGAGTTATAGTCATTGCTCTTACCAACCGAGCTGGTCACTCTTACCTACAGAGTTATAGTCATTGCCCTACCAACTGAGCATGTGAAGCTTCTACAGACCGGTGCTCTACCAACTGAGCTAATGAGGCTTCTGTGGGTTGTTGTTTGAAACATTTATTTATCTTTAACATTTATATCTCATTAATATAACAATTAAAAATTGGGTGAGAACGGTATCTGAACCCACACAGATTGCCCAAGCCTCTCATTTCCCACTTCACTTACCATTGTGCTATAGAGGCTTCTGAAGTTAGCTGTTCGAAACATTTATTTATCCTTTCACAAGAAAATAACTGTAAACAATCACATGACCTTTTCTAAATTTAGATCTCATTCAATATAACAGTAAGTACATAATCCCAATTTATTCCTAATTAAACCACAAGCCATTGTGGTGCAGTGGATAGACTGGTAGTCTACAAGGCTGACAGCACTTGCACAGGAGTTTAAATATCAGTTTATTCTTAGTTTTTTTTTTCATTTTGCCTTGTAAAGGATATCATTTTAAATGAAATTAAATAAAAGCTTGTTAACATTCACAAAGTCAATTTTATAGTCCAATCTTGATGAAACATAGTCAGAACATTTTTTTGTAATAATTTCTTTTCATTGTTAGCCGTCTGTCATTGTCAGTCCATCCATCATTGTCAGTCCGTCCGTCATTGTCTGTCCATCCGTCATTATCAGACCGTCGTCATTGTCAGACCATCGTCATTGTCAGTCCATCCGTCATTGTCAGTCCGTCATTGTCAGTCTGTCCATCATTGCCAGTCTGTCCGTCATTGTCAGTCCTCCGTCATTGTCAGTCGTCCGTCATTGAAAGTCGTCCGTCATTGTCTGTCCTCAGTCATTGTCTGTCCTCCGTCATTGTCTGTCCATCCGTCATTGTCAGACCGTCCGTCATTGTCAGTCCGTCATTGTCAGTCCGTCAGTCTGTCTGTCACATTTTTTTTAAAGATTATACTTATATGAAGAGATTTGCACCAATCCACAAACAAAATTTATTTGGAGATGGATATCAATTCAACGAATTTGCTTGTTCATTTATGTATTTTCTTTTGTTCCTTTACTAAGTTTGTGCCTTGAACTTTAATCAGGTGAAGTCTTCAACAATTGTTGTCTGGGAACTCGGGTTAGTGCTGAAGGGTCATCTTGGCCCTCTTGTATATAATTTTGTTTAAATGTTGTATACTTTCAGGTAAACTCTTTCAATTGTTTACCATGAGATTCCACCTTCAAACCCTGCCCTGGGGACTATGCCTGCAGCCATTGCAAGCATGCAAATCAAGGAATTTTGCATTTCTTGCCAGAACAAATCAAGGGTGTTTTTCAAACAAAATAATCTGTACTGGATATACTGGATATAATGAATCAAAGTTCATTCAACCCTACTTGAAACAGTCATGTACAAAGCTAAGTTATAAATCTTCAGTTGTGGCACCAGTCTTTCTACAAGCTGAACGATTTAAAGATAACACTGCCCTGACAACGCAGCATGGAACATATACTTACAAAGACTTACTTCATTACAGTGTCAACTTTGCTAAGGAGGTAACCGTTGCAAGTAAAACCAATGGTAGAAACACCCTAAACAACACAGAGTTTCCTCTTGAAGGGGAGAGAATTGCATTTCTGTGCGAGAATGATCTCTCCTACGTTGTGGCTCAGTGGGCCATCTCGATGTGCAAGGCTATTGCTGTACCCCTCTGCAAGTCTCACCCGGTTACGGAGCTGCAGTATTTCTGTGAGGACTCTTCGGCCTGCTTGCTAGTAGGAACCACAGCCTTCAGGGATAAGCTGGCCCCTATTTCGGCACAACTGGGGCTGCCCCTTGTTCAGATGAAGGGAGATGACTACTCCGGCGATTACTGTGATCTGGATCAAATGTGGAAGGAAACGTTTAGTCACCTTAAAGATGGACTTGGGAAAAATGATTACAAGAACAGGAAAGCAATGATAATTTATACCAGTGGTACAACCGGTAGACCTAAGGTACAGTAAGTTTAAACATATTTGTTTTACTTCAATTACTTTGAAAGCCTCAAGCTTAACGAGACCCTCTCAAGCCCTTGTCCTGGGGAAAAAACAGAACTTTGTGTGATAAGTTAAATCATGAGAATGTTCCATCGCTCCAAGATTAAGGATTAAAGCTAAGACCTTTTTGTCTCAAGGTAGACTCCATATCGACTGCACCAAAGCAACCTAATAAAGCACACTTGAATGCTTAATAACCTCCAAAACACAATTTTATATGCCATAAACTTGAATGTAATTGACTTACTTTCTAAAGAACAACTTAATTAAATGGAGAATTTAGTGAAATAAGTACCTTTTTAAAATAACAGTTGCGACATGTACATGTATGTCCATACAAAGATCTTTAAATAAATTATTTATAGATCTTTGGTCCATATAAGGGTCACTGGATGTAGTCATGAGGTTTGCCTTTTAATTGCTTTTTTCCAAAGAACAATTTAACTCTTTTAGCGCTGGAACCGAATTTTGAAGGCCTTTGCAAACAGTTTGGATCCAGATGAGATGCCACAGAACGTGGCGTCTCATCAGGAGCCAAACTGTTTGCGATTCTGATAGTATTCTTTGAAAAAAAATCGAAGAAAATGCTAATTTAAGAAATTCAGCAGACGACATTTTAGCAGACGACAAATTTCCCAGCATGCAAATAGTAAATGGAGTGTTGCTATATGTATGTCCATATCAGGGTGTGGTGATGACGTTTGGCAACCTGGATGCCCAGATGCGTGACATGGTCAAGGCTTGGGGCTGGTCCGCGTCAGACAGCATTCTGCATGTGCTTCCCCTGCACCACGTGCATGGCGTGGTCAATGTGCTGATGACACCTCTGTACGTGGGCACCAAGTGTACTATGCTGCCCAAGTTTGATGCCAAACAGGTCAGTTGTTCATTAACTAAGATAAAACCTATTTATTTAAGTTTGATTGCATTGAATGCCTGAGGCTTATTGAAAGATTCTCAATAATATTTCATGGGTAGAACCAATTCTTGGTGACTTTTGGTGAGATCTAAAGAACGCTCACACAGTGGGGAACGATCCCATGACCTCCCTGTCGCTTTTTCCACTTCCACTTTCCACTAATTTCACCATTTCCACTACACCACGGCGACTTCTAAACTTCATTAACTAAATCTGTCTTATGTAATAGTCCATATTGTGTTTTGTTTGGGGCATAAAATATTAAACAATTAACATGAACCTAATAAATCAGATGTCTTCAAGGTGTTCACTATTTTGTAAAAATATTTCAATTGAGTATCAGATGAGAATTAATTTATAAGTTGATAATACCTAGAGCATGTGATATTTTACATGTACATGTAATATTGATAAAACAGCATGGTCTGGCATCTTAGGCACAAATATTGTTTATGCTGATAGTTGTTTTAAGTTTGAAACAGATTTTTTTCCTCAATTATAAAAGTGTCTGAAGCTTAGCTTAATTGAAAAAGACTTGTATTTGTAAAAGTAACTGAATTTTGTTAAATGACTTATATGCACAACTACCATGACCTTTACGTCATATTTTTCTTATTGATAATTTTTCATTCTGTTTATTTCAACAGACCTGGCAAGACTGTTATCTGATGCTTCAAATATGAATGAATTTAGTTTAATGACTAAAATGCACAACTACAGTGACCTTTTTTTTCAGATTTTTCTAATTGATAATTTTTCATTCCGTTCTTTTTTTCAACAGACCTGGCAAGCACTGTTATCTGATGCTTCAAATATAAATGAATTTAGTTTTATGACTAAAATGCACAACTACAGTGACCTTTTTTCAGATTTTTCTAATTGATAATTTTTCATTCCGTTCTTTTTTTTCAACAGACCTGGCAAGCACTGTTATCGGATGCTTCGAATGTGAATATTTTTATGGCAGTTCCCACCATCTACTCCAAGCTGATACAGGAGTATGAACGACAGCATGACAGTCACTCTTGTTATCTCCCAACTGACCTCCCGAGCATTCTTAAACAGAAATTCAGGTACATTGTTTTCCATGTAACACCTGTGTCCTCTTAAAAAAAAGGTTTTTGTTCTTAGGGATTTAGGGAGACTTGGAAAATGTGGGGCCTAAAAAGGTCAGGGTGACGTCTTTCCTGAAAAATCATTAGAAATACATTAATGTACATTGTGTCTTAATGGTACTGTTTCCACTTAAGTATCATATTCAATCATCCATTCTTCATACCCTATGATGGGGTACGTTCTTTATTAAAATAATGGGATGTTAAATCAAGTAATTCTGTATTTTACACATCAAAAGCCAATAAAAACATCTAGGGTATGTCAATATTGCGAGAACATTGACAAATGAAAAAAGGGACAAAAAAGGGTGTAAATATTTTTAAATGATGGGGCACACAAATTGAAGCTGAGGGGCCACATATTTTAAAAGGCCAGGGCATAAAATGGAAGGTGCCGGCACATATTTTAATGTGTGGGGCAGACAAATTGAAGGGGAGAGCCACATTTTGTAAAACGAAAGGGCATGAAATGGAAGGAGGGGGCCACATATTTTTAAACGGTGGAGCATAAAAATGGAAGGGGAGGGACATATAAATAGAAGGTGAGCCATCCATTAAAAGAGCGGGGCATAGCAATGGAAAGGGTGTCACATATTTTAGCAGGGTGGGTAAGTAATTTAAAGGATCCCCCGCCATTGTGCTTTGGCTGAATCCCTTCTGTATATTTAATATTTACTTAGAATTTTGGAACTTAGCAAAAGTAACATGACTTTTGTAAATTATAAACAGTTTCCCATCGATAAAACACCAATAATTTTAATGAGAAATTTCCCTGAATTGATATGTTTTTAATTATATTCCATAGAAATGGGTTTAACTGTGTGTTTGAATACCAAAATGTATGTAACTATCAGGTTGATGGTGAGTGGATCTGCGGCCCTGCCCCAGCCTGTCATGGAGAGGTGGGCGGACCTGACGGGACACATACTGCTGGAGAGATACGGCATGACAGAGATAGGCATGGCACTGACCAACCCTCTCAATGGACACAGGATTCCTGGTATGTAGTCAGGCCAACTAGCTCAGTTGGTTAAGGGCTGGACTATGATTTTGAGGATTGCGAGTTTGATCCCCGGCCTGGCCATATAACTAGTGTAGAAATTGTTCTTGAAATCCTTTATACAGTCATTCTCCCTCTGATTCAAGTGGGACAGTTATCAGTAACTGGCATTAATATGTACACTAAGTTCCCGTTAACCAATAATCCAAGGAAAAGTGTATGTTGGTTAACTGACTGCCATGATAGGACTGAAAAACTGTTGAAAACCCAACTATAGAAACAAACAAACGTGGTACGTATGGCTGTGCTTTATGGATCTGACATTTATTTTGTCATTTATAGAAGTGAGCGTAAATTGCATAGGACATGTTCGACGGTTAGTGTGTTGGATCAGGTGGTCGGTCTGAAGACCTTTTTGTTTCTTATGTATGATATACAAGTGACACTTTGACAAATGATTATGATGTTTACTTGGGCGAAAACTAAGAATCCTATTGATTTTGAAGTGAACAGTTCAATGTCACAGGGGCTTGTTACATGAAATTAGTTTCTGCATGATATCTAAAGAATGCTTTCACCATTGATGGTACAAATTGTTTGGTAGTTTAAGTTACTTCTTAGAAAAGAAAGATGTCTTCTGATTTTGTGGTCAAAGGTCAAGGTCATAGGTACATGAAAATTATTTCTGAATGATATGAGTAGAGTTCTGAGAAAACTGGGCATAATGCATGTGCGTAAAGTGTCGTCCCAGATTAGCCTGTGCAGTCCGCACAGGCGTGCCACTTTCTGCCTAGGATTTTTGCTTAGAAGAGACTTCATTTAAACGAAAAATGTCATAAAAGTGGAAAGTGTCATCCCTGATTAGCCTGTGTGGATTGCACAGGCTAATCTGGGACGACATTTTACGCACATGCATTATGCCCAGTTTTCTCAGAACAAGGCTCATATGTAGAAAATGCTACCATCTACAATCATCTAAATTGGTATGCTGGCTACTTGGAAGGTAAGGAAGATGCCTATTGATTTTGAGGTGAAAGGTCAAAGTCTCATTGTTTGTTACGTGAAATTTGTTTCTGCACCGTATCTGGAGAACGCTTGTACCTACAATCCTCATGCTGGTTGCTTTGGAGGAAAGGAAGACTCAAAGGTCAGGTTCACATGGTCTTTAACATTAAATTCGTTTTTGCAGGATATTTAGAGAATGCTTTGACCCATGATCATCCAAATGGGTTACNTGATTTTGAAGTGAACAGTTCAATCTCACAGGGGCTTGTTACATGAAATTAGTTTATGCATGATATCTAAAGAATGCTTTCACCTTTGATGGTACAAATTGGTATGGTAGTTTGAGTTACTTCTAAGAAAAGAAAGATGTCTTCTGATTTTGTGGTCAAAGATCAAGGTCATAGGTACATGAAAATTATTTCTGAGTGATATGAGTCGCGTTCTGAGAAAACTGGGCATAATGCATGTGCGTAAAGTGTCGTCCCAGATTAGCCACGTTCCGCCTAGGATTTTTGCTTAGAAGAGACTTCATTTAAACGAAAAATGTCATAAAAATGGGAAATTGTCGTCCCTGATTAGCCTGTGCGGATTGCACAGGCTAATCTGGGACGACATTTTACGCACATGCATTATGCCCAGTTTTCTCAGAACAAGGCTCATATGTAGAAAATGCTACCATCTACAATCATCTAAATTGGTATGCTGGCTACTTGGAAGGTAAGGAAGATGCCTATTGATTTTGAGGTGAAAGGTCAAAGTCTCATTGTTTGTTACGTGAAATTTGTTTCTGCACCGTATCTGGAGAACGCTTGTACCTACAATCCTCATGCTGGTTGCTTTGGAGGAAAGGAAGACTCAAAGGTCAGGTTCACATGGTCTTTAACATTAAATTCGTTTTTGCAGGATATTTAGAGAATGCTTTGACCCATGATCATCCAAATGGGTTACTTTGGAGGAACAGAAGAAACCAATAAACTTTGATGGCAACAGGTCAAAGGTCTAGGTCAAATGGCCTTGTTACAGGAAAATTGTTTTCCTCTACACCATTTTCATTTTTTAAGTCAGACAGTCAAAGGCGGCGTCACATATTGACATATTGATGGCTTTACTGCACGTTGGTGGGCGGGAAGCGGGGTGGTGGGGGGGCAGGTGAACATGTTTAACAAAAATATTGCTTGTTTACTAGTTGGGGGTAAAATCTTGATGTATGGTTACTCTTATAGTGCCCATAGATGTTTAATTTCCATCAGCAGATCCTATTGTAACCCACAAAGTACTGAAGATAATTTGATGAAACTTTATATTCATTTGTATCCAAAGGTCAAAGGTCAGGCCACATTAAGTATAATAAAGTCTTCAAACTTGATACATCACAAAAAAATTCAACAATGGTTGGTGTTTTTAAAAAAAAAATAGAAGAAAAAATCTTAACCGGAATATTGCAAAAACAAATGAAACATTACTCATGTACATGTGAAGGATTTTATGAAGGTGATATACGAAAGGTTCTTCACAATTACCTGACTTTCTTCTTGCGATATTGTTGAAGCATTGTGCAAAGGAACATTTTTTCAAGCCACCTTTTGGAATATTTCTTGTATTTTAATATTTATTTCAGCACACTCATGTGCTGTTTCAAGTGAAATACAACCATTACAAATATTGTACTTTTACTTTAACAAGAAATGTGTTAGCAAGGGTTATTTAGAACAAAACTTCTGAGCTTCTTAAATGAAATATGAAGACTAACGTCAGAAATCATGTAATCAATATTATGTTCTTAAATTTCAGTCTTCATTTGGGGCACAACATTTTACCAAATATTATGTGAGAATTTTAAAATTGTGCATGATATCTGCTTTTGTACATCAGGAGCTGTTGGTCTGCCATTTCCTGGAGTGTCTGCAAGGATTGTGGATCACCATGACAATGGTAACCATGGTGATGTGCTTGTATCTGCAGACTGTGAAAAGGTTGCTGTTACCAAAGGTACTATTTAGCTTATAGTCAGTGTTGTTAAGGTTCGATTTTCTTATAATCTGTTTTGTTTTAACGATATGGTACATACTGGGTGTTTGATATTTTTTGGTCAACATAGCATTTGTATAACATCTATTTATCAAAGTATGAGGTACTGGTAATATTTTCCATCAGTAATTTTAGCTTTTGAAATACAAACCCGTCTTTCATTTTTGTTGCTTGCTGTAATGAAATGAATTGTCATGTTAAAGTTAAGTTAAACATAGGGCAATCGCACTGCCATGTGTGTATATTGTAAACCATATTTGTCCGATTATTCTGAGAACTTACTTTTAAGGTTTGACTCTAATTACCTGTAGGTAAGGAGGGGTTGTCTGGAGAGCTGCTTATCAAGGGAGATAATGTTTTCACCGAGTACTGGAATAGACCATCTGCCACTGCAGAGGCGTTTACAGACGATGGCTGGTTCAAGACTGGTAGCTTTCGTATTTGAGCCTCGCTCTGTGAAAATGGGGTTTAATGCATGTGCGTAAAGTGTCCCCACAGATTAGCCTGTGTAGTCCACACAGGCTAATCAGGGACGACAATTTCCTTGTTTATGATATTTTTTATTTAAGTCTGATCTGGGACAACACTTTACGCAAATGCATTAAACCCCCTTTTCACAGAGCGAGGCTCATTTATATGTTGTGTGTACAATAAGTCTGTGGAGTTATGGCCCTTTCCAGCAGGGTAGTTTTCCGGTAATACCCCCCCCCCTCCAGATTTTGTCAAAACATCACAGGATTAATATGAGTCGCATTATGCGAAAATGGGTCTTTTGCCATATTTTGTGTAGCTCTAGACCAGCCTGTAAAGTCATGAAAGGTTTCGTGGTTTTGCGGGCTTATTAGTGGTAAGGTAAGCTCCTGACCAGCTCCAGACCAGACTAAACGGAGCTATGCTGGCCACATATGACATTAGATCCATTTTCGCATAACATGTGTCATATGTTTATAAGGATATCCCTGTCATGTCTTGGTCAGCTTATCATGAGCAGATATATGAGTGATACTACTAATACTAATACTTATTGCCCTTTGAATGATTTCGCAAAACACACATTTTGTGTTTGCTTGCATTACATTACCTTGCTATTATTTGAGGAAACTTACCAGGATTAAGCTGGTCTAAATTTGTTTGGGTATGTCATATTATGATGGTCAGTGCATTTTTTCGGGAGTTATGTCCATTTAAGTTTTCACCTAACAGCCCTTAATAACACTGTATGCTGTAACCCCAGAGTTTTGATCTGAGTTTTGACCCTTTGAAGACTTCTTAAAAATTGGAGAAATTGGGGCCATATCAAAGTTTTACCCTAAGAATGTATGCCTTGTTTGCCAGGTGACACAGCCGTGTTTGCAGATGGAGTGTTCCGTATTGTTGGGCGTACCTCGGTGGACGTGATCAAGAGCGCAGGCTACAAGATCAGTGCGCTGGACGTGGAGCGCCACCTGCTGGCCCACCCAGACATACAGGACGTGGCGGTCATAGGTCAGACTGCACTCATGACATTCTGATAAGTTTTTTGTGACCAATTTTTTAAAGAAATACTGAAATTCTGTTATTAGGTTATTTTGTTGAAGGTGAATGGTTTTAGGGTAGTTTCAAAATTATTAATTCTGGCTTTAAATACGAGAACCAACTGAGCAATGAAATGTCAAACATAGATATCAAATATCCAAACAGCTTTTGCATCTTGGATGAATGGGTCAATGTCATTTTGACTAAAAAACAGAAACAAGACTTGGGATTCCATGTATTTGTAGCTGTGTCACTGTCACTGTTTCTAAAAGTAGATAAAGGTTTCCTATCAGTATCTGGTCATTAAAAGCAACTTAAAACATGCAATAAAACTGTCTGGAAAGATACCTTATCTGGGGATCTTGTGATTACATATATGGTGGCTGGATCTAGGGCTTTCTTTGAAAAAAAAGTAAGTTTTTAAGGAATTTCCATGTAACTTGATTCTTGTCTTTAATTTATGTAAAAATGACTACTAATTACTTCCTTTTGGTTGACCTTTTAATTTAAATGTGTGAATATTTTATTAATGAGGGGTGGATGAGTATGCTGAACTCTTTGTACAACCTGTGCATACTGCATAGTGAACTTTTGGGATCAACTTTTGGCCATCATTGTTTTGCATATTCAATTCTCTCAGAACATTTGTTCATGTATCTCAGCAAAGTTCAAAAATGATTCTGGTCCATAAAAAAAATACATTTTATCCCAATCATCATGCTCAAAATAAATGTGGTTTAATGACATCTTGGCTGAGTTTTAAAATGATTTCATATTGTTGACAAAAAAGCTGCCTTTTATCGCTATGGTGAAAACTTAAAACTACTCAGGATAGTTTGGTTCTCAGGTGAGTTGGCTATGGCCTTTCACTTTCTTGAACACAAAGCAATTATATAATACACTTTTGGTGTAGAAAACACAAGTTTCATGTAAACAAAGATTTCTTAAGAACTTCCCTGTGTTGTCAGCCTGCCATCAATAAATTGATATAAACATCAAATTTTGATCAAATTTGTATGAACTTTTCATTGTTGGTTAAGTGCCATTGTATGTTTGATCCATAAGTTTTATATTCTTTGTTCCAGGTTTATCAGACATTACGTATGGTCAGCTTCTGACGGCTGTCCTGGTAACCAAGTCAGGTGCGACCTTGACAACCAATGACCTTCAGATTTGGGCCAAGGACAAAATGGCTCCCTATCATATTCCCAGAAAGGTCACTTGCTTGGAAGACATGCCCAGAAATGCAATGGGAAAAGTCAATAAGAAACAGCTTGCTAAAGATTTGTTCCCTGATTGTGCATAATTTGGATTATTAACAATAATAAACAGTGCATGATAACATAGTTGTGCCATACTATGAGTCTTATAAAGCATTGCAATAACTATTACTATTTTAAAATAAAGTAGAAAGATACTATTCATAAAATGATAATTTATTTTGGTTATTACTGTTGTAGAAATTTAAAGAAACCTATTAAAAAAAATCAAAAAAAAATCTGAAATACTGGTAGGAATTATGTTTTTCCATTATTTTGGAGAAGTTATTCATGTATAATTTGCATTGTGATTATTATGAGGTATTATAACATAAGACAGATTTAATATTGTTGTTTGTATACAACATTCATCATAGATAAGGGTTGTTTTAGCTCGACTATTCACTGAATAATTTAAGCTATACTGCTCACCCAAATGTCTGGGTCAGCGTGTCATGCTGTGGTTAAGGTTAACGTGCAACAGCATCTCTATTTCACTGTTTCTACTACAGGTATTCAATTTAAAATTCCCATATATGTTTGGGGTCATTTTGTGATGTCACTGACCAAGTTCCATAACTCTGACCGGCAATTTATCAGAATAATTTCCCCTTTTTGTACTTAAAAATTCTTATTACCGGGTAATGATGTACAATTTTATGCTAAAACGTCCAATGGGTTTACAAAAACCTGTGTTTAATTTACTTGCTCAATTGTATTGTTGTTGTGATTACTAAAACATGCAGCACATAATGCAAATTCTTGTTTTTAAAGATGCAAAGTGTGTGTTTTGCATATTAAAGCCAAAGGTTTATTTGTATAGTACTATGTTAAGAAATCATTGTGTAATCAAAATGTAAATAAAAAGCATTTAAACTGTATGCATTGTTTATCATAATTGTACAAGTGTACATGACCTGTAAGTGTCTTTTGAAAAGGTACCATGGTCAGAGTGCATTAAGTTCTTGTTTTGCAGTAACCATAATCCCACCCACACTGTTTTTAGGCACAAATTTATGATAATTGTAAAACCCTAATATCATTCTCATATTGTTCCTAGGACCATCTAATGCCTACCAAAAAGCTGCTATACAGTGATAAACCTTTAAAGGGATATTCACAGGAATATTTACCAGGCAGCCTGGATGGGGTTTGATGCAGCAAGGCGGGCGTTCCCTTTTGTCTGTCAAAATCTGCCACAACACTTAATTTTATTATCTGTATTTTTCTTAGATTTATTAATAAAATTCACATGCAATACAGATCTGTTACATTTCGGTTTGCGGAATCCATGGATCAGGTTTGCGGATTGAAATATAACTTTCAGGTCATTAAAGGCCCTATAAAGGTGACGAATCTGTAATTATTTACCGTTTTGAAATATTTTTTCATATTTAGTTTATAAAGGTTATCAAAAAACAATATATATATATGCTATTGGACATTACCATAAAAAAAATGAGCAATACAACTTGTTTTGAGCTCAAAATAGGTGTTCTCCAAGTCAATTGTGTTTACAAACAATCAGTTAATTTACATTGCTGTTTACTCGGGAAAGTGAAAGTGACTCAGGTCACCAAAAATATATTGTTGATTTTCAACGTTTTCCGGTATCACTCACAAAGTAGGTCTCTTCTAAACGGTTAAAACGTTTGTAGTGATCTAATAAGCTACTTTCTGCTGTTAAAAAGTTGTTTAAAATAGAATTAAAATAGAATTTTCTTTTGACTATTTTTAGCATACATCACTGCTTTGAGGTTACACACCACGTTAGTTGCAAAGTTGTGAACATTTCTTCCAATTATGAAACGGGTATAATTCTTGACAACTTTGCACCTAAGCTGTGTTATTAGCATTTTTTATGCAAGAGTAACTGAAATCCGGTAAAAATTAGACAAGTTTATATGCATAATAATTGGATTTGTCACCTTTATAGGGCCTTTAATGAGTTATNCTGTTTTTTTAGAGAAAATATTTTGTTAAGTTATGTTGAAAAAAAAATTAAAAAAAATCTTAACACCTCCGGGGTGTGGTCAGTTTTGACTCCAGAGACAGGTTTTGAAAAAATAGTGAAGAGGACGACAACTATAAAATATCTCGGCCTTGCGGTTATTACCACCAGGGTGTGGCAAGTTTTTACTCAATGCTCTTTATTAAAGACACATGTGCAGAGGTATACTTTACGATGTTACTGAGAAGTGGTTTCAGGGCAGTTATTTTAATTATAATGTATATTAATAATCATGATGTAGGAAGGGTTTAATTAAGCATAGTTTAATTATGATTGAAAATAGTGTATCATACCACTTTAACGGAGGATTATAATGTGACTTAAAGTATTTCCCATACATGTGTAAACGCATCAATAAGCGTGCACGAATACTAAACCCAAGAATTGCAATAAATATAGTTTTAATTTTTCTCGTTTTTCTGTTCATTCATTTATATTGGAAAGTTTGTATTGTATTATTACTAGTAAGGAGAAAGTGATAGCAACTTCTCCAGCATATGTAATCTGATTTTATTAAATTACATTAAATATCTTTCTGCGTGTAAACTTGACGTACAATTTATCGAATCGTACAAATAACGCGTCACCGCGCGCTATTTTTAGAATGATGCAGTTTAACAGAGTCGGTTAGAACGGGCTATCGTACTACTGCAAATATTAACCACTTGGTAGTGTTTACTTGTAAAACACGACAACACGAATAAAAGACACTCTTGAACTGATTGAGCCAAGATAGTTATGAACGAGTTGAACTCCTCTGTCTGCATCACCATTGTTATTCGTGTTGCGATTAAATAGGTCAAATAAAAATAGTAATTGTGTCTACTTGTGTCACTTCTAAACTTACTGCGTTTATGCGGATTATTTGATTGAAACTACCATTTTCATTTTCCACATGAAACGCTTTTAGTTTCGCTAAACTTTTTGCACAAGTCAACATCATGTCGGCAGGACGTAACAATGTTCACACGTTCATTATGTGCATCGTTTAAATCAATCTTAAAATGCATATCCACTTGATACTTGATGAATATGAAAGTTCTCCAATTTCAAATACATATGCTTGTATACGGAAGTTAAATTTAGTACAGAACAACACAAGTACACGAATTACATAGACAGTACATGTTATCATGTTAAAACATGACTGTTAAAAAAGTAATTATAATTGATTATAACTTATTACCTTCTTCCGGAAAGGAGACAGTGCCGCCAAATCTCCATGAATCGAATAAAAATTCTTCATGAATTATAGCATTCCAAATGTTTTAAACTTATAGATACAGAAAAAGGCTGTATAGCAAAAAGCACAATAATAAGCAACACAGTCAGTTATCAGTTTACTATAGTTAATGATGTGCATTGTCTAAGAAATAAGTATTAAACAAACCAAGTATTTTTGCTAACCTGAAATATCTCCTCCTAACATCACACTCATGTAAACTCCAAATAACGTTAAACTGGTTAAAGGCGCTATAAGGCGCTTCAGTCGAGCTTCAGTCGAGCTTCAGTCTCGTTTAACTTTTACTTTCGATATAAAACTTCATGTTATTTTATATTTATGCATCACATTTACACTAGAAAGTTAAATTGCTTTTGGATGTTATTATACTATATGCATATTCGGTATAGGTTCCCAATATGATTCGTACATTAAGTTGTACTTTTACTTTCGATATTGTATTTCCAGATGCACGTGCATCATCACTACCATCTTTAATGTGTCGCTTTTGGAGGTTATGAAAATACGGCGGCACAGATATGACACGTGCATTTGTTTTATTAATGTTGTTCTCACGACATAGTATCTTGTTTTCACGACTTAAAATGTCGTTGGAACGGGTTAGTTAGTCAGGGGAACGAGAAAGAACGACATTAATAACTCGTGTGAACGAGTAAGAAAGTCGTGGGACGACATAATAAACAAATCAAAATACATGTTGTTAAACACATGTTTCATACGGGCTGATACAAGAGAATCTAACGAAATTTTGAACGAAATCGGACAAATTCGCAATTTTTAAATGCAATCTTTGTGTATTCTGATTGGTTGATTATCACGAGTTACTAAGTCGTTCCGACGATTAAGCTATGTCGCTACCACTAGTAAGCTATGTTGTTCCAAAGACTTAGTAACTCATTCCCACGAGTTACTTACTGTTCTCATGAGTTACTTACTCAGTCGTAGAAACGAGTTGCTTAATCGTGGGAAATATTTATTAAGTCTTATGAACGACATACATAATAAAAAACATTTCACATCTGTGGCATCGTACGCATGCCTATTATGATCACTTTAATACAAGACTGCGAAGTCGTCTTAGCGCGAAAAAAGTCGTTTCCACGCAAATAAATCGTAATAACGTAACCAAACGCAATGGAGTGCTAAAAAACCTACAACACGCGAAATAATCAGGTTATGTCAAGGAAAAAGGCGTTATAATTGGAAACGAAAGAGTAATAACGCGTACTCAAAGAGTATTTACACAAACCAAAAGTGCCAAAAAAACATTTTTAAGGCGTAATAACGCGAAATAAAAGGCATAATAACGAGAAAGAAAAGGCGTACTAGTGCGAAAGAAATGCGTAAACGCCAATTAAATACATTATTAGGCGGAATAAAGGCATAATGACGCGAAATAAGGGTATAATAACGTGAATGCGTAATATCGCAAAATATAATGAATAATAACGCTTAAGTTAGACTTAATTATATCGCGGAATAGAGACCTGGCCCCGTGTTCACAAAACGAGTTTGCAATCAAAAATCGATTTTAACTGACATCGATTTTCATTTTTGCCTATCAACTACAATGGAAATCCATATTCAATGACAGGCAAACTCGATTTTCGATTGCAAAAAATGTTTTGTGAACACGGGGCCAGATAAATGTAAATCAAAAGGCACACAAACGCGAAAAATGTAGTTTAAATTTCTTTTTGGGATATAATGTTTTATTTGACGAGTGCTTTGTAAACATTAATTCTATTAATTCAACGTTAAAAGCTGTTGGAAAAATGTGCATTATGGGAGTCGTTAAGAGCATGACAGTCTGAACACTTAACACTGTAGAGACTTTATGTTATAATACGTCTTAAACAAGATAAACTATACACTGTCTAATATGCCTCACATGTTTGACTTATGTACTTGAAAAGAGAGTGTGACACAAAAACCACAACAAACAAACACTACATAATGTCAGCTATAGCAATATCTCCCAACATGTATTGATACATAATACAAAGAATGGTACACAAATGCATATATTCATACACCAAAATGTATTATTAATATTGTCTAATCAATTAAAGTAACAACAAATATTTAACTTCACTTACCTGTGTTCTCTTCACCAGACATCGCAATGTAAACTGAAGATAACGTTGAACAGAGTTGTTAGGCGAATCGCCATGTTTGCCTTTGGCCATAAAATGTGAAGTGCTAATAACCATTGTGTTAAAGCGATTATGTACCCTCTGTGACAAATTGTTGCGTTCCCTGTCGCATGTGTACAAGCGTGTGTTGCATGGCTTAATGATGCTAATATTCAGTGTATGAATCATTTTGAAACAACTTACATCATAAATGTTTGTTTTCTTTCTTTGTTTTGTTCATCCGTCGTTCGTGAAATCATCCCGATAAAAGATTGATAGTACGCGCAACGCATAAGCTGCATTTTGGGTTATAAATAACGGAGAGTATGCATTTTGGGTAATGAATTACGGAGAGGGTGCATGTTGGGTTATAAATAACGGAGAGGGTACATTTTGGGTAATAAATAACGGAGAAGGTGCATGTTGGGTTCAAAATATTGGAGAGGTTACTGAACCGCTTTAACACCGTGATAAGAGATACTGAATGTAAAACGTGTCTTAAACAGCTTCGGCATTTATTTGTTTATTAATCCACCCTATAATGTATTATACGTTTGCTTAAGGAACGTTCAACGGCGATCCCGTGTCATATCTAAAATTGGAATGTACTACATAGTCAAATACATTTTTTGATGATGCTGCTTCAGCAGCTCGTCTAAGTTATCATACCATGAAAAATTCTTCACAATGGCGACCAACCTGAAAGACCGAGCTAGTCCGATTGAGTTAAATTTTCTCAATCGGCATACCTCGATGATTATCATTGATAAAAGGTAAAGGCAGCTTGGTCCCCGTCCTCTTTCAAATTTATCGAGAGGTTCGGGACAGGAACGAGACACGAAACTGCCAGGTGGCACTTCAAACGCTGTGACGATGGTAAAACCCCAAATGCAGTTATCCCCACGCTGACACGTTGGACTAGCCTGTGTCAGACAAGTTAGACTCGCCTGTGTCAGACAAGTTAGACAAGCATGTGTCAGACAAGTTGGACTTACCTGTGTCAGACAAGTTGGACTAGCCTGTGTCAGACAAGTTGGGTTATAATGTGTCAGACAAGTTGAACTAGCCTGTGTCAGACAATTTTGACTAGCCTGTGTCACACAAATTGGACTAGAGTGTGTCAGTCAAGTTGGACTAGCCTGTGTCAGACAAGTTGGACCAGCCTGTGTCAGACAAGTTGGACTAGCGTGTGTCAGGCAAGCTGGACTAGCCTGTGTCAGACAAGTTAGACTTGCCTGTGTTAGACAAGTTGGACTAGCGTATGTCAGACAAGTTGGACTAGCCTGTGTCAGACAAGTTGGACTAGCCTGTGTCAAACAAGTTGGCCTAGCCTGTGTCAGACAAGTTAGACTAGTCTGTGTCGGACAAGTTGGACTAGCCTGTGTCAAACAAGTTGGACTAGCCTGTGTCAGACAAGTTGGACTAGCTTGTGTCAGACAAGTTGGACTAGCCCGTGTCAGACAAGCTGGACTTGCCTGTTTCAGACAAGTTGGACTAGCATTTGTCAGACAAGTAAGACTAGCCTGTGTCACACAAGTTGGACTAGCCTGTTTCAGACAAGTTGGACTAGCCTTTGTCAGACAAGTTAGACTAGCCTGTGTCAGACAAGTTAGACTACCGTTTGTCAGACAAGTTCGAATAGCCTGTGTCAGACAATTTGGACTAGCATGTGTCAGACAAGTTGGACTAGCCTGTGTCAGACAAGTTAGACTAGCCTGTGTCAGACAAGTAAGACTAGCCTTTGTCAGACAAGTCAGTCTAGCCTTTGTCAGACAAGTCAGTCTAGCCTGTGTCAGAGAAGTTAGACTAGCCTGTGTCAGACAAGTTATACTAGCCTGTGCAGACAAGTTGGAATAGCTTGTGTCAGACAAGTTGGACTAGCCTGTGTAAGACAAGTTAGACTAGCCTGTGTCAGACTAGTTAGACTAGCCTGTTTCAGACAAGTTGGACTAGCCTTTGTCAGACAAGTTGGACTAGCCTGTGTCAGCCTGTGTTAGTCAAGTTAGACTAGCCTGTGTCAGACAAGTTGGACTAGCCTGTGTAAGACAAATTGGACTAGACTCTGTCAGAGAAGTTGGACTTGCCTGTGTCAAACCCAAATTGGTAGGGCATACTTTTTTTGTACCCAAAAATTGTTCGTTCCCATTTTTTTTTCGTTCCGATTTTTTTTTCGTACCCAA
Organism: Dreissena rostriformis; assembly: GCA_007657795.1. NCBI lineage: Eukaryota > Metazoa > Mollusca > Bivalvia > Myida > Dreissenidae > Dreissena > Dreissena rostriformis. The sequence goes on from VMBQ01002226.1 coordinate 112,923, forward strand.
ATTTGTTTTAGTACTCAAATTTGTTTTCGTACCCAAAATTTGAGTACCCATTGTTTTTTTCGTACCCACAATTGTCGTACCCACATACACAATTGCTGTGATGTAGATAAACTTACATTGATGCTCATATATCCATCGTGTTCAAAAGCATCGTCAGTATTTTGATTTTTAAGAACAACACTGTGTATTTGTTTTGAATAACAAATAATTACAATTAATATGAAGAGTGTTTTTAATGAATCCGACCGAAAATAAATCGTAAATTCAAAATTCAGAAATACGCACAAATGCCAACCAACCAACAACTTACACATACAAAAAAATGGATGATCAGAGATTGTAACAACTTGTTTATGTCGTTCCTGAAAAATGGACACTGGAAACCTCATTCAATTATTCGACTAGTTCACTGTCTTGTTTTTTAAAACAAAGCACGGGGTTTCGATTGTCATCGAAATTGCAACTGCTTAGTACAACGTTTTTTGCAAAAAAGTATCTAATTTAAACAGCACATACCAGAAGCGAATGGGATAATAACAGTTTATGCGCTGGTTTTCGTTGGCACTCTTGTAGGGAACAACAGCAATATATATGTTATGAAATGTAAAATCATAAACACGAGTATCCGAGAATGCGCTGTTATTCCCAACTACATTCGTTTTACGCTTATACTTCTTATGTGTGGGTTTCAAGCGTTTAAGCGAGGTAAACATCTAGGGCGGATTCTTTTCGAGCTGATGCTTTATCCTCATTTGTTGCTAATTTTGTGTAAAAAAAATCAGACTACTGTTGATGTCGAGGTAAAGATATCAACCGAGCATATACTTAATTCACATACTTAGTAAGCACAGCAATTATGCAGACTTCGCTGACCAACTGCACTAGTCTTGGGCGCCTAACTTGAAGAAGCTATTTTAAAGTATCACCCAATTATATGAGACGGATGATTTCTTCGGTAGAGCAATGCCACCTACACTTGTTTTAGACAATGAAAACTAATGATTATTGGAGAATATACATTGTTTTACACTTTCACGTTCAATGTGTGTGCACTTTACTTTTTATTAAAAAAACAACTTTAATGTTTTCCTATTGTCTTTCTAGAGCTGCGATTGTATTTATAAGCATGAAGTCAAATTGGCAAAGTCAAATGTAGTCGACATACAATAACATTTGCTGTAGAACAGGCTATTTACAAAAATGAGTTATTGTTAATTGAATTATGAACTCAAAACAAGAAATCCGGTACTTATAGCAGGAAAAATGCATACAATATGATTAAATGGAACTTTAATTTGAAATTACAATAAATTAACTAAATGTTAACAGCGGTACTAATTTTATTAACAATAAAAGCACTGTTTTAATAAAAGTACAGGTACCGGTACTGAGATGTGGCATTATACTTGTTCTAGGATAGTAAGACAATTAAATATGCAAGCTGTAAAAAGGCCTGATAATTTGATAACGGGGGCAAACACAGCACCATCAGGATTTGATTTGCAAACAGCAATCTTTCATTATAATGTGAATGTGTCAAGAATTTTCCAAATCTCTTAATTGACAAAGGATGGAGTGACCCTGTCACACTTTTCGGGCATCGTATATTTCTTTAGTAACGCATCAGTGTTCAAACTAAGCGTGGCATGGACCTGTGAGATAGGGACACAGATAAAGAACCTTCAAATAACATTCTGGACAAGATTGGTTGGACACACGCTTGCGAATAAAACTGAACCACAACCATATTAAGCCACAGTCGTTGTAAGATTAATTAGTCCCTTTTAACAGATTTGTTTTTATATCAATAATGGCAACAGCTTGTTGTTGATATTAACAAAAAGGCTGTTTAAATGAAAAAATATGTTATCTGTGGTTAATGGAACAATTCGAAATACAAATCAAACAGTTCCTCTATTCACTTTATTAAAAAAATAAAGTTTTGAAAGACTTGGTTTATTACAACAATGGTTTATGAAATATATACATGAATAAACAAAAAAAAGCTCAAGCACTGACCTATATACATTGCCTCTGCTTGTTAAATAACCCACCTAAAGCATGTTTATCGCTTTTCAAACTTGAACATTACACTACAAAACTGAATGATAAATAATATGTTGACATAAACATTCTAATAAAAAGCAAATAACTTTATCTCTGGATGGTAAGCTAAAATGTAAAACTTAAAAGACTGTTCTCAAATGTTGCATATTTTGCAACAGATTGTGAATGTATATGACTTCAAAATATACAAATTATGAACTACTGTAAAAGGTGTCATGGAAGAAAATGCGCTTCATCGTGTTACACGTTTAAAGGATCGTTAAAATGATGAAGACAGAAATGGAACAAAATACGCCTAGGCATCTGATACATTGCATTACGAACATTTAAGTTCAAAAACAGATTTAGGACACTGTTATTTGAAGCATCATATTTGTTATTTGCAGCATCATGTGTGTATACAGATTCCTTCAGTTAACATTAGTGCTGTCAAACACAAATATACAGCAACCGATGAAAAAAGCTTTGCAAATGTAATACAACTCATAACTTCACAATTAAATGTAATGCAAAAAAGATAATTTAAAAAAGCCAGGTTTATGATCGGATGCAAACCAGAGCAAAGTTAATTTAAAATGTGTCTTTGGCACGGAAAATTCCTCTTAACAATATGCATACTTTCTCAAGGAAAAGATACAGAACGGGTGTTGGTCGGAACAAACATTCTTTTGGTATCATTCTTCTATTATATGTTCCATTTACCATCATTTTGAATGCAATAGTAATGCAGGTAAATCCTGAAATAAATTATCGGCCCTTTAATGTGTTAACATATTACTTTGGAAAACACAGTTCATGTAGTTGCGTATTGTTGTAGCCATTAACAAGTAAACCGTGTCCGTGCGTTGTCTGTTTTTGACGAATACCCACATTCTGTTTAAACAGATTATAAACGCTTCAAAATAAATGCCATGCCACATAGTACACCTATGACAATCAAACCTGCGGTAATATCTCCAATGGAGCTACTCGTAGTCTCGGCTATTTGAGGAGCAGAAGATAAAGGTTCGTTTTCCACTCGAGGTCTACTTTGGGCAGACTGCATAATCTGCCTCACGAACTTGAAAGCAATGTTCTCGATGAATGGGTTGTCCTCGCTACGGCCGTCTACGTAGCTCACCCAGCGGATGATTTTGTTCTCGAAGATGCTGAAATACGTCGCCACCTCGCGTTCGTATTCCAGAAACTGTTGCATGGTAATTTGTTCCTGTCGGTCGAATCTAGAAAATCTTCTATGTTCCACCACTAAATCGTATTTGGCGATGGCAACAAAGAGGTCGATATTGACTGAAAATGTCAACCTGGTTGAATTAGACGGTAACTACCGCATACAAAATTATGTTTAAAGTTTTCGTATGAACAACATGCATTCAACCATTAATAAAGATTAAAGTTACATTTGTATCTTAGTTTCAATTATAATTTAAATGTGTGTACACATGGATATGAACCATTTGTAAAAGGCGATTATGTATATATTTTAAACGCTATGAACTAATTACGTCATTTATGTCATTTAATACAAAAATACATTGTTTTTGCCATTCTTCACGTTCGTATACCAAACAAATAGAAGGGTAATATCTCGTGCTGTTAATCTGCCAATCAGTTAACAAACAATGAATTGTTCAAATTATAAGTATACAGACGAAAGCCTCACCAATCACCATTCTCAATATAAAAACACATTTCCACTTCTCAATTATAGTTCAATTTCGTCAAGGCTGTCGTACAAACTATTTTTTAAAGTATAATTCTTTATAAAGTAATTTATTCTCAGGGAGAAAAGATCTGATGGTTGAAGATGTGCTATTTTTGTTATATCTTATAAAACTTAACTTTTGAATCGTACTGTCATCATATGGTTTATTTGCTAACCGAAATAAACTGCTTCATTTATGACCATAACTCTCTCTCTCTCTGTTCCCTTTAATATTAAGCGACAATCAACCTCAAAAATGCAGTTGTCGGCCGTTGCCTGTAAGTCAGTAATCCCGTGTTGAAGGAGGTTTCACATTCCAAATAGAAATAGCTGTAGCAAAAGTTTAATTCCCAAAGAATATTGCTGCTAGTTAAAATGGGCGCCTGAACGATTAATGGAAATGAGTTTCTCGAAATTTGGTTATTTTTCATTTATTTACTTGCGCGCAGTTTCCAATTAATGCTACGTAATTTATTTCTAAATGCGTTTTTGTTCGCAAGCATTTACAATCAAAAACGTGCATTTTAAAATCAAATGCGTATTTACGCATTAACGCACGTTATATTGAGCTCTGCTGGACATAAACATTGGTGCGTTACTTAATAGTAACATTGTTGACCCTGGCATATTTACTAATAGGTTCAAATAGTGGTCTCGTTTGCTAAATAGATATAACAATGGCAAGAATTCGAGTTAAACAGGGTGCGTATGCTAATCTCAGGTTCACCAAATTTAGAGAGACGCTATTTCATCTTTCTAATCAAGTATTTATTATGCAAGTGACTTAAATGCAAGCACGTCATGAAACCAGAAAGCTTTGCAGAAACCAGTCACCATAAACGTAAAATATGTATATTTTTGGCAAGTGTGAACAGAAAATCTCGCTGATATCAATGATCTCGTTATTTAAATGTGAAAGATTTTCTTCACAAAAACAATGTCAAAGATTACATATATCTTGCTTACCCTGTCCTCCTGTCATATGCTCCGAGAACGTCTTTGATACATTGTATCAGCTGAGTAGGGAGTGGCAGCGTACAGCTTACGACGAACACGACCTTTGTCACCTTCCATTCCTCGTTAAATGTCTTGTATGTACGTCTCAGAAAACCAGCCTGTCTCTTTTTCTGTCGATCATGAAGATGGTCAATGGATGTGCCTCTAGGGATAAAACCTGGTAAAAACCTAAGGCGATGTAATTGATATTGTAATATACACTGTACCGACGGGTATACAAACTAAAGAAAAAAAACTGTATAAAGTATATATTTTATAGACTCTGTGGATATATTTCCGATTTATTAAATGATTTATACATTTTAGACTTTATGAGAAACTATTTCTATTTCCATATTTAGTGAGTACTTTTCGAGATTACCGTACCGCCTTTATGAATTCACAGGAAAAAAAGCAGAAGGAAAACTTTTATGATATCATGAAGTTTCAAAATTTGAAAGAAGAAGTATTTATGCAAGTAAAAAACATAAACTATGTCAGATCAAATGCTAAAGTTAACATGGGATGATCTTTTTTATTGAAAACAACCTCCAATCACCAACTCCAGTATTTCACGCAATGCCGGTGTATTTTCGTCACTGTTTCCGGCAGAATCTATGATTTTGGGCAACATATGTAGGCATTTTGAAAACGCGTTCTTTTGTACACCCTGCAGTTCAAACTTCTGAATGCCACAGTTTTCAATCCTAAATACAAAACAAAAAAGCACATACGTTAGCACAGTCTAAACTTCTAATCGAGGATTTTTTTTGTGAAAAGATGAGTGTCATTGATAAGTCTGATCGAATGGTCATCTAAAATTAAAGCGGTAAAAAGTTCAACAAATACAGGTTAAGTATTATAATTATGCACACTGTTCGTTCTTTTTTTGTCTTAGACACCATACAAAAACCATCGACATTTATAATATGTTGCAATACATGTACAGTAGTTTAACATTTCAAATCGAAGAGCACAAAGTTTACCATTCGAATGTGCGGTTATTAGGTTTAGCTTTCTCGTAGTATTTTCCACATACAGCTCTGTTGATGGTGTTCACCAAGGCACTTTTTCCTACTCCTGGACCGCAAATAAGAAAAAGCACTTCCGGTTTTTTCTGTCAGGTCTTAAAAAAATGTGCATGAAGTAAAATAATTTAAATATGAAATAGTGAAGCTCCAGTTACGTCACAAGAAAACATTTCTAATAATAATTATGTGGTCTTTTAAGTGATAAATGCATAATCAAATTTGAAAACAAACTAAATTCAAGCCTTTAAGAAACGAATAAAAACAGTTCATGTCGTAGGACTAAAACAGTGAAGTCCGAATTTGTGTTCTGTCATTTGCCAACGGTTTGTAAACTTGATATTTAATGATTTCGTGTGTCAAATACGGAGCTATTACTTCTTCGTAATTAAATTTTTCCCACTTATGCTTTCAACTTACGTATAATATACAAGCATCGTATTCAATGTGGGTAAGTAAGATAAGGTATAAACGGACATATGGTGGGTAAAAATGGCCTCAAGTACGGAGGATTTAAAAGTAACATTAATACGGACACATTAAACAATATCAAAAATTAGCAACACATTATGTCATCAATTAATAGCATCATCACACTTATAAGATTTATTATGCAAGTTTAAAATCATATGCATTTATTTCAAAAATCAATCGCAATCATTTCTTGATATCCATCCCCAAAACAGGCAACTACTTATCAGAAAGTACTTCAGTTATTGGTGTGTCTGTTCTTTCGTTTGAGCGCTTAATATAACTTGTTTATAATAATCTTCCTTCAAAGTTTTGATACATACATGGATGTTTTCTTTGACCATTATCAACACACCCACATCAACACTGCCTCATTTAAACACGATATTGACCGACTTTTGGAATAAGACAAATTCAGAAAGTTTCTTACTCTTGGATAACCCAAAATAACACCAAGAATGCTTGCTACAAAGCGTTGATTCTACCATGGATTATGTTTTAAACCACGATCAATCTACTTACAAGACTTAACTTCATTTTGACCTTGACATTTGCCTTATTTTTTACGAAGACTTACCAAATTCCATATGAACACTTTTTGGTAAAGAAGCAGACACCGATGAGGAGAAGGCAGCTGTACTAAACATTTACTTCTATGACTAATCAACCATGGAACGTGTCAACCATTCTTCTATGTTTCCTAACTTGACTGGTGCCATTCTATACACAATAATTATTTCTGACCAAGATGTTTAAAATGAAATATCAGTTGCATTCAACCCATTAATTTTGCCTTAAATATTTTACACTTGAACATTTTACCTATTACATAGTTTCTGGATTTCAAGAAGTAATTCCAAGTTTTCTTGCTGGACGTCTGCATCTGAGTAAGGAAGCAGATCAGCTTGTTAATGTACAGATACAGAACGAACAGTGAAACAATACAATTGCCAAACAAAAGCGTAATACTAAGCTGACGAGTATTATTCTAAATATCATTTTTTCATTTCGTTATACAGGTATAATTGCGTTTTCCTCAAGTATCTGTGTTTTGGTTGTTGTCTTTTATAATTTTGGCATTTATGAATATAGATTGCAATTTAGCTAAATAAACACAAAGACACAACGGAAAATTGATGTTATTTGTTCTCCAATCTTTGATTTAAGTCCTTAACTTTTCACCAAATACATGTATATGTCCTAAAATACTAAAGAAATAAATTAAACTTAGAAATCTCAGGAATGACTCATCCGCGAGAAATACTCTTAATGTTCATCATAAAATACAAAGTTAGTTAATGAGATTTCCGGACAGTGTCTTTTCTTATCCCTGATATAAACATTATTGAGAATTCAATACAAAAAAAGTAGATATGCACACGTCAGTAATTCTAAACACAACGTGCTTTAAACAGCCATTTATACTTCCCATTATACGCATGATGCCGACGGATTCATTCAAATTTTGTAAAATGTTCGATTGCTCAAGTAATAACAGTGTGAAATGTCATTTCTAGCGTATATTACTTAAATTGCACTAAACACAACTTGTGTTATCGGTTATTAGTACGAAACGTGTTTGCAAACCGTAAAACATGTATACGAAGTAAATGCTCGAACAATAGTTAATTTTAAAGCTAAACCTATATGCTAACCAACGTTTAATGTGATTATATTAAGTTAAATTTACAAACCGACATGTGAACAACACATACAAGAAGGACACTTTTATTGTTCAATTATTGTCATAAGAATGCATACAAAAACTCTCTCTCTATTACACAAATACACATTTACATATATATAATATATGCAGGGGTAACTAACTACTACAGAGGCCTACTTGCTAACTACAGCTTCAATTAAAATACAATAAGTTTGAAGACTACTGTTATATGATTTGTGTGTTTATTATTCTACACACAGCAAGAATGCAGTCAAACGGATCGAATAAATCAATACGTATATATCATTATTGTGAATGTTTAACCTTGCTTTGATAATACACCGAGCTCAAATTATGTTCTATATGCTACTGATATTTATTGGCCTAGAACCAACCGCTCTTTAGCCTTAAATTATATTTTATTTACACAAGACGTTAAAACGGTGAAAACTGTCGAAAGTTTTACATACATCAAGATCAATCAACTCAATTTCTAAATAGAAATAATTCGACTCTCCATTTTGTTCTTTTCGTTAAACAAACGTATTCATTTGATAGTGTAGTTTTCTCTAAATCTGTATTACGTTCGTGCGTTTTGTGTGTAACCTATGGTATGATATTTCAGATAAACATTAAAACATAATCCGTTGTGTAAGTGATACTTTACATAGTCCGCTGGTTATTTGACTTTCACTTTCGATTTCATAGTGAAACTATATTAAAAACTATATTAAAAACTATACAATTTATTTAAAATGCTGTGCGAAAGAAATGTATTGGTAGCTATCTCTAAAAACAATCAAAAGTAGTAAATAATAAGATCTTGTATACAATTGAACAACTGTTAAAATCTAAACATAAATTAAAGGTTATGATTACGCACTTTAACTTTTATTAATTCAGGAACAGGGACAGGTGAATTCAAGCGCCACTCAAATAACCATTTTTTTTTTACTTTTAACAAAGAGTTCCATGCACATTACACAATGTTACAACATAACATCGTAAAACTGATATGTCGAATATGTAAAACTGCAATTACCTATGCCCGCAGTGTTCTCCATCCTAACAAAATCCGCCACAACGTTCGCTCAATTCTACACTGTATCAAATTACCTTCGATGTGTCTATTTTAAGATACACGTATGTACAGGTGTACTACCACTTTATGGTTTATAGTTCATTTCAGGTTCTAAATATTCGGACCGACGATCGAATTATGTCGTTGTCGTCAAATCGGGTCTCACAAATTTCATCTACAAGTTTTTCCAAACAAAACTTAGATAAAATGGTTAACAATGGCAAACGCCTCACAGGCTCAATTTCAATTTTCTGCGCACACTGGACTTTCACTATTTTATGTATAAAAAGATACTGATATGAGCATTAAAAGAGATTCGCGTTACCATATGAGTTTTCTCGATGAGTTTCGCGTTATTGCTTCCCCATTGCTATTTATATGTGTGTATATTACTTTGTATGAACATATACAACTAACAACACGCATTTCTAAAACAAATCAATCTTAACTATATTATATGATATAGGATATATTCTTACAAACCAACTGCGTTTTTAGGGGTGTTGCTGCAGTTTTGCTGATTTTTTCCCATCTAATAACTTTCGCTCAAAATTTATATTCAAATACTACATACAAATACTATATGAAAAATGAAATAGAAACATAGGGTCACCGGCCTTGTTTTGATTTTATTCACCATTATATAACATGTACTTTTTCATTAAAACTGAAAAATCTCTAATTGCATAAAAATGATTAATAACCTATGAAAATGGCAACATGTAGATATTATATAAGCTAATATATATCATATACCATTTAATTAAACCACAAACTACCAAAAATGGAGAACACAAGTTAAATTTTAAGAAATTAAATTTTTATAATTTTTATGTCACCCAAAAAAACGTAAATTTTTTACTATTTTAACCACAAAAATGAAATTTAAAAAAGTTCTATCTAATAACTTTTTGCGAAACTGCTCAAATATGTTCATCTACGTATTGTTATCATAAAACAAAAAAAGGGGTCACCGCACTTTTAACAGAGATTTTGTTGTTTAACTATCCCTACCGTCTATGTCAATTTTTCTAAAAAAACGGCAATTAGGCGAAACCCAAGTACCGGTACATAGGCTGTTAGAGTTATGCATAAACATTATAGTTTGTTTACAATCTTAATTGGGATCGCAACGGCTTACTAAAAAACACCACACTAATACAATATTTAATCACAAACATAAGACCATACAGTATCAAACTCGACCCTAATCATCAATAACAGGGACTTGTTGACAGATTTCGGCATGTTTTGAAGTTTGTGATTAAAATCTTCAAATTGATTAATGTAAACAACAGGACTAAACAGCTCCAGGAAAAAAACAAGAGTGAAATAGAAGAAAGAAAAAAAAAGAATAAAAAAAAGGTAAGCCGCACCTGGGATCGAACCACTGAGTACCTATTATGAACCTACTCGGTCATTAATTTGTGATGATTCTGATAACAAAACTATTCGGTTGTGATAATAGCATCGGTGTTGATATAAATTTATCCTCGGTTAAATAAACTGCCGCAACACCCCTTAACTTCATGGATATTACACGGATAAGAAAAGGGCAATTATTAAATAAGCCTGATGACAGCAGATCGGCTTTAAAGTTTTAAGTTGCAGTGAACTGGCTATGGTTAAAATAATGGTTAAACTGCCTGAAATGGGTTCACGCAACAATTGTTTTAAAATTTAAAATTAAAAGCGCACGAGTCATTTAGTCCTCGGTCTGATTCTTGGTCGCCAATCAAATACAACCCGTTATGAACGCCGCAAAAGATCATATAAAATGGCTAGCACAAAACAACTAAAAAAACAACAATATAAAATGTCGAAAGTACAAAATCGATACAAACCTTTAAAAAGATGTTTAATATTGATCGAAAATTTCCTTACATGTATAAAGAGAATGGAGAATCCGAATATTACTTAACTACAAAAGAACGAAGTGTTTTTGGTGTAAACAAGCGTCCATTTAGGCGCAATATAGCTGCATGATCTTTATGGTTTTGTTGAGAAAGGGAATCGCCGGCATATTATATTTTCGAGTGCAGACATGACATAAATATTTGCGATAATTATACATATGATTCTCAATCCTTCTATCGAAACTTTTCTTCAAGGAGATGATTCTCTAGAACGCTTTCCAAAACCGTTGCATTCTTTATTTTTTTTCATAAGTTACTGCAGTGTTTTATTTATTGTACCTGCATAAATATATCATGTCTAACTAACACCTTCTGCTTCGACTGGATTTTCGTGTAGAAGAAATTTCCTTTAAACAATTAAATATATTTCTTTTCTATCTCATATTTTTCTATCGGAAGTAACGCTAAAGCAAGCATAGATGCGGATACAGTTATTCGCACTTGCTCTGATCAACTTGGTAATAGTTATAAGAGCATAATTGTGTTTGAGGTTAAATTTTATTTACACTTATATGTATCATGAATATTGCTGGGCCAAGTGTGAGGTTAAGCGCTCATTAACTGGTTTAAACACCCAATGCTTAGCATTGACCGTTCCAAGGCGGTGACCCCAGCTTTATTCTACTACGTGTATATGTTGTTTCGTTTTGTGCCGTACTGTACCGTTTTGGCAATTGGTTCCTTGCCATAAATAAAGGACCACAGAGCTGTTTATGATAAAACTGCAATACTGCTGCAGCTTCTGGAGTTTCACTTCTTCATATTGCAAGTCATTATCTAAGACTCAAATGTTTACGTTTTTCGGAAATGTCAGAACTCTCAAAAATACAAAAGTTTACCAGTATTGAATATTCAAAGCCGGTAACTCGTTGATGTATTAAAACAAACAATTTATTAATGTGTTGCCTTTTTGACTTTCATCAATATCTTAAAGAGATAGTATCTTTTTAAGATAAATTTTTATGTAATATTATGGCAATATCCTGCCAATGAGTCTTGCTGAAATATAAATTTCTTGGCTATTGGTATACAGTTTTTTGGTGTAACTATTGCCCTTGGAGGCGTTTTTTTGCTAGTGTTCAGACCATGGTGGTTTGCAGATAATTTGACAGTTGTATCTCTTGTATATATTTATAGTATGTTAAGTATTTTTCTTAAAGGTTTTTGTGGTTTTACTTACGTGGTTTAACGTACGTAAAGCGTCGTGATACGAGCATGATCGCACCATGATCAAACCACTCTCCATTCTTTATACAGCTATTTACTTGAGTAATCAATATGATGTACACATCAATTAAATTAAAACAGGAACAGGCCGAACCTGTGCCGAAGTTATATAACATAAACAATTTTTATATCAAAAGACTTTAGTGTGATTGTCATTTTGCCAATGTGTAAACACGTCCCTTTAATTGCTCATCGATTAATGTCTTATTAAACCAGTTTAAACCCTAAATAGTGTGCATTGACCGTGTCACGGCGGTGACCCTTATTGTATTAGTGTATGTGTATATTGTGTATTGGACAAAATGTGTGTTGTGTCTACTTCTTTAATGCGTAAGACACTGTTTGTCAATCGGGTCGTTGCCATTAATAAAGGATCACGTGCTATAGTAACGTTTCTGTTATTCTGATGCAGCTTAAGTTTTACATTTATTATATTTGAATAAACATTGTTATACTATCTGAAGTGACTTACATAAAACTATGCATATCAAACTATATATCCCATAACGTCTCATCATTCATGTGCCCTCATATTTCTTTTTACATCTTAAGGTTTCATATTTTGTTTTAAATAAGATAAATCCATGTTTTAACAATGATAGCAATGTCAACACTCAGCACTTTCATTCACAACCCTATATTTGAACAGTGATAAAACAAATCGCTTGTTTGCACGGATTGTTTTATTTCTGCTCCAAAAATACGACTGGTTCACAATTTGTCACATTGGTAACGCGCATCATGCTCTCCGCGCGTGTTCATAAGACCTTGAAAACATGTCATGATATTTGAATTCATAAATGTTTGTTTCGTATTTTGAAAGATTTAAGAATTGTTTAACAATTCAAACAAACACATTATGCTTACAATTGTTATGTATGTTGATGATGTCCTAACTAACATATGTTCACAAAGAAATACCGGATATTAACAGACTTTTCAGTTATAACATATAAAATATCATCATCATCATCATCATCATCATCATCATCATCATCATCATCATCATCATTATCATCATCATCATCATCATCATCATCTTCATAAAAGGGACGAAAAATAGAAATGGAAACATGATGCAAACAGTGTCACCTCCTTTTAGAACTAACTATATGATTGTAGTATTCGGTTATGATAACCTTTTATTCACTGAGCACAGCGCTTGAAGTTAAAAATAGATTCATACAAGCTATATAAGTGGTGATTATAGCATGTTCTAATTCAATATCGCATATTTGATTAGATTTTCGATACGTATGTATATAGCAACTTCATGACGGAGTTAATGGGGAGATATTTGCCATAAACACTCATGTAAATCGCTGCATTCGAATATGAAAGCTACAGATAAAGGCAGAGGTGAATCACCCATGCGGGTAAAGGGAAATCTGATTTAATGGAAGCATTCACCGTCGCTGTACGCTCGTTTGAGTGTGTGATTTGAAGAGCAGTATTCATACGGAAACTTAAACAAAATAATAACAGAAGGAAAAGGCATACAAAACATTTATGGGAACATATATATCTTTGCCATTTGATCTACTGGCGTTAGAAAGACGTTGTCTTGCTTTGGAATTGGTGAACTTTACGATAACACGTCTGTTGGCATCCGGACTTTTCTATGAGCGTCTGTTTTAGGTTTTCAATGGCAAAGCCTGTGTCACCTGTGTCGCCTGTGTCTCCTGTGTCGCCTGTGTCACCTGGTAACCAAGACATCTCGAACATCATCCGGCGTCCGTTCTGCTAAACAACGTCATGCGCCAGGTTTGCAGATTTTTAAGTGTAGCATTTTCAAGAAGCTTCGTGCGCCTGCCGTTTTGTGAGCTCCTCATAAAGGACTCTTAATATCTCAGCGGCCGCATCAACATGAACATAAAGCTACGCTTAAATTTGCTCGATCAGATGCATTGATACGGTAAGCTTGATCTTTTTTACATTGCCATATCCGATCGCTTAACGCGTATGGCTTTAAAGCACCAATTTAATTTTTAAATCGCAAAAGATGCATATACATTGTAATCGATATTTATGAGCATGGTAAATGTTCAGTATTACTGTTTTCTCGCCAATATCATTACTACAACGTAAATTTGAAAATCTGAAGCAATTCTGTCAATCTTTTAACGTGATAAGGTCCCTTTAAAGACAAATTTTAATTGACACTTAAGAAGCGCGTTATCTAAAAGACGATATTGGAAAATAACTTCATAGTAAATTACAGGCAGTCCGTGTACACACAAGTAACGTCCTCTCAATATGGGTCTTTTGTAAAGATATGCAAGTACTTCAATAAAGTCGTGCTTGAATGTTTTGTTCAGTAAAATAAAAGATAAGGTAGGGGGCCCAAGGTTCGTGCGCAATTGTATTTTATATTTCAGCGTTTGTCGTTTGACGGTCGCCAGTAGGGGCTTTTATGTACCAACAAGTGTTGCAGTCATGTTCCGGACGTACCGTTGGTCCTATTCTCCGTGTAGGAGATGCGGAGCAGTCTTCAGAGACATTTATGTGCAAATGTCTGTATCCTGCGTTCTGTGTCCACGTGAAGCGTCCAGGTCTCGCATCCGTAGAGTAGGATGGAGACTACAAGAGCCTGTACTTGTGGGGTAGCTGATGGAATTACTTTTCCACAACCTGCGCAGTCTGGCCATATCTGCGGTCGCCATGATAATTATTATTCGGACCTCAGCGGTACTGGTACCATCCTTGGACATAGTTGCGCCCAACTACTTGAAGCTGGTCACGTCTTCTAGCTTCTCGCCGCTCATGCTGATGTCACTTGTTCAAACCATCAATCAATAGCATTTGCTTTCTTAAGGAAGTTGTTATCATTTTTTTATGGTTTATGTTGTGGTACGTTTATATTACATTGTCATGAAAATGAAAATGGCCAATTATCTTCATTAAGGATTTTAGTGTGTTTGTCTAAAAGTCAAATATTCATTTATGTTTGTATTCAAACACGTTTGGTCTTTAGTAATCTTATCAAATGCAAATTGAATAATTGTGAAATGTTTGTCGAAGTTTTATCTCGTTGTATTTTCGAAATGGTTACTCTTTTTTGAAAGACAAATGTATGTTGTGTATTGTGTTGATGAAGCTGACCATGCTGTCGGCATGGATATAATTATCTCGAGTCTATAAAACATTGTAGAAAGACGTAACTAACAGAGCAAACTGAAGAAGTTTACATAAAGATGCATCTAAATCCTCCTGGTCATTTGTCTGTCAGTATAACTGTTCAGGAAAGATCGATGTCCGTTCAATTTAATTTAGAACAAACACATTTTTTATAATAAAACCCATGTTTAACAGGAAAGATCGATGTCCGTTCAATTTAATTTAGAACAAACAACCTTTTTATAATAAAACCCATGTTTAACAAAAAAGAGATCGTATTATTAACGTAAAATATGGAATACATATTGGGATATATGTGTGTCATGTGTCTGACTGTCATTCTCTTACTCTGAATATCCGCCCTATTGTATGTTCGTCCGACAATCGACATTAATCTAAACGTGCATTATCGGAAGCTGTATCTTGTATTTTTCAAAAAGACTTTAAGCTTTTCCGATGACGATTGGAATAATTATAAACTAGAAATGGCGGATGCCGACGCGTATCCCCACGCCGCATAGATGTTATATTTAAAGGCAATTTTGGGTGGGCAAGGCTTATGTAGATGGGGCCCCGGGGTGGGTAATGTGGACATGGATGGTCGAGATAGACCGTGTTGTCATAAGAGATGTTCAGTATTAAATTGAAATAAATTGGTGAATAAATGAAGAAGTTCTGCAAAAAAAAAGAATTTGGGTAGGAAAAATAAATTGGGTAGAAACAAAAAATTGTTTGAGAAAAACAATTTGTGTACGAAACAAATTTTGGGTACGAAAAAAAATTTGGTAGGAATAAAAAATAGGTAAAAAAACATTGGGAAGGAAAAAAAATTTGGCTAGGAAAAAAATTGGGTACGAACAAATATTTTGGTACGAAAAAATTTGGGTAAGAAAAACAATTTGGGTACGAAAAAAAAATGGGTACGAAAAACAATTTGGGTACGAACAAAAAATTGAGTACGAAAAATATTTTGGTACGAAAAAAAATTGGGTAAGAAAAACAATTTGGGTACGAAAAAAAGTTCTAGTGCTAATAGTGTAGGAGGAGAAAGTTACCAGGACGGACGGACGGACAGCGGAGAACAATACAATATCCCAACGCTTTTGAAGCGTGGGGATAACAACAATATATTTCACAAGAGGTCAAATGTAAGATAAAATACAACCTAATTCAATATTGTTATTAAAAGAATAACAAATGAAAATCAATTCATGAGTTCATGAATTTTGGAATAGTTTTAATAGAGTTGTATATGAAACTCGTGCAGTGAAGTAAACCATGCGCATTACTACCACAAACAGATTAGCCGGTTGTGTGAGATAATTTTGAACATGTTGTTGCAAAAGGACTATTTTATCATTTCGTTCTTGTGCGGCTCTATTAAGTGTATAATTTGCAATATGGAACAAAGATTGGTAATCACTAAATGGAATATTCTGTAGCATTCTTCACCACACTAAAAAGTATTCGTAACAATTTTATATGCACACAAATCGATATTGTATATCATTTGGAGTGCTGCTTTCATGAATATTTTCCGAAGGACAGAAATACATGTTTACTTTCACAGTGTCTTCTTTTAGCATGTGTACTGCCTTTTATCAAAAGTGTTGCATATCAAGGATAGATTGTACTTGTATGAAATCGGTGAATATTGCATGACTAATTTGTGTTAAGAAATAATTGTATTTGTTTTTAACTTTGTATTATTTTGTACGCTGGTGATATTGATAATTTCGGTAGTTGTAAGTAGCTTTCAAGAATGACATTTGTTACATTAGTATTGTAATAGGTGGTAATCTATGGTATATACTCATTATAGTTAAATAATGATGTTTAGAAAAGGTGGAGCATTGAGTAGAAATAATAATTTCTGTATAATGATTATCAGTTAGAAATTTTCGATAGTTTTACATATTATATTTGGATATGTGTTTTCATTTAAGAGTCCGTTTTCTAAAACGTTCGATAGTTTATGTAGACAAGCTCTGAAAGTTGCTTTAAAATTAAAACAGTATATGTCATAATGTTATAATGTCACAATACACCACATGTTAGAAATGTTCGATAAACTAATATACCCTGTTTCAAACTATTATTCAGGGGTATAAAGATTTAGAATAATATACACATTGAACGTGTACATTAAAATGTTTTGAACAAAAAAGTTAAGAGTCAGAAGACAAAAAAAAAGAATAACTTTATGTACATTAATCAGGGTAAAACAGCTTTATCGACACGATGTTAGTATAATAAGATATTGGCTAAGGATAGTAAACATGCAAGGTGTTCAATATGTTTGATTTGTTTATTATATAACGAATAAAAAGATTCTAATATTAAATCATGGGTGTGTATGGTTTAAAGTATACAAAGAAATTGTGGATCTATGGATGTTTTGCCAAACTTGGGTGAGATGTTGATATATTACTGGGTATTTTGTAAACCGTAGTAACATATTTGATTATACACATATGACAATCCGAGTTAAGTGAATCAAATAGAGCTAAAATATATGCATTGTTATCAGATATTAATTTTAATCCTATTGACGTTATACTAAAGTCCAAATACACGTTGGCCCTCTCTTGACTAAGAGACACTTTGAACAGACTAAAATAAGACAAATGATTATGATGGCAAAAATCAACTAAATACCTTTTGGATATGCCTAAAATGCAATGTTCTACACAATTCATATACTTTTACCATTCAATGTACAGTACATTGTGATGTTAAAAAGATAGAACGTGAGTCCATTTGATTTTTCTATACGAAACAAATTAATATGTAGAAGTATTATACCTCTAAAATTAGAATAACGAATAAAAAGTTAGCGATGTTTATTTAAAAAGTTTTTGAGATTAGGTGGTGTTGATTTATATTTGAGTAGTCGAAATCGACTTTATATTGGTTTATGTTGTTTGATTAATGTTTGCTTTTATTAAATTGACCCTTTATGATAACATGCTTAGATCTGTGGCTTTGTTTTATGTATACATATAAACTTCTGCACAAGAATAGGCATGTGTCATAATGTATTACACTGTACTTCATAAAATGTACACTTTATCGAGTTCACATAGCTTTAAGATTTATTTTTTTGTGCAAAATTTATTATCGAAGCAGCCATAATCAAAGTGAGGTCCGACTCGCGTATTATGAACACAATACAAAAACGTGTATAGTTTAAAGGTTTATTTATTAAAAATAAAAATAAAAATTTGATATACCCGGATAATACCAATTTAAACGTAAATGCATAACATGGCATACGATACCATTAAAATTACATTATGACATATCTTACCAATGCATTGACATGTCTAGGCTGACCATAAACTACTGAAAAGGATTAACACAAAATGCATGACACAACTAAAAGTCAAAATAAACGACAATGCAATAAATGGCACACCATTACCACGAACAAAATAATTCAGGTATCCGCACATGCGAGCTTTTGTTACTGGGACTTGTTTTAACACCACGCCAAGCTTTTGTTGATCTTCATGGAGTTTTAACACGAATAAGTTTATAATATTTTGAGCTTGTTCATTCGTCCACGGACAAATGAGCATGCTTAAAATAGTATATACATAGTTATGTTAAAAAGCCATGAAGATATAACAAATATAACGAGGAAAGAGTATGCCTAAAAAAGTAATCAAATGACAACGATATGGCATTAATTGGAACAACATAACAATATAAGAACAGGACCACTGAAAACGATACATAAGTTACGTACAAGAAAACAGATGTATCTTCTGAACATGGGATGGTAAAGTAGTGGTGGTTAGCTGTTAAAATAAAATATAATTGATGAAATGAAAACGCCGACAAAAACAAAGGAATGATAACGCGCGCTGTGTGAGCACGCTGCGATCAGCTTACGCAAGTCAATGGATGTAAACCGGCGTATTAAGCTACTTATGAAAACATTACTATTCATTAATGTCGTACTTTATATTACGCAGTTCAAATACGACAATCCGAATTTTAAATACAATTATACAAAATATTGTTTTAATGTTGCCATAAGACTGTATTTATGTAATGATAACGTCTAAGGACCCGTAACCACCATTTTTTGAATTCTTATTTCATTAACTAAATGCAGAAAAAATGTATAGTGAAAAGGGGCATTTATTCAAAATGCCTTAAAACATAAACAATCGAACATGTAAACATGTCTCTTGGCTTGTCACATTATAATCTCCCCTTATTGTAAGTAAAGAAGAACACAATCAAACATAATTAAGTATATACCAAGCACTGATAGTAGATGAACAAATCTGTACTTAATTAAGTGGTAAAAGTTATAACAATTGAATCTGACAGGTCCACCATTGTTAACAAGATACCGAGCTATTTGACAAGTATGGTTCTAATAAGATTCGCACTAAGCCTATGTGTAATTAACCATATGCAACCTGAATCTTGATCACCTGCTTTTTATTGGATAGCAAATAGTAAACAAAATCAAACTCACGGCCCTAGCTGATAAACGATAAGCGGTTTCAAGCATCCTGCAGCCAATAAAGAACTCTACACGATCGTCTCATACACATTTACATTTGCGGTAATAAGATAGAATAAAGATATGAATTAATTTAGTTACAAATGTCAAGACGTTTAAACACGTTCGATGATTAATAAGTGATTACAACCAACTAATTGATGTTCTTTTTTATAATTATGTATTATACGAGAAAAAGTAGTTTTGTCAATATTCAACGACTTGCAACATGTTTCATAAATGGCCGTCAATTATAATTGATGAAGTTTGTGTGTGTGTAAAAATAAGAAGTTTAAACTTGACGATCATAACACGGTAGCACATTGTGCAGATAAACGGGTGTTGATCACATGATGAAATAAAATTATGACTTTGAATATATATTATACAGGACGTTATGGGATGCTGACATTTTATAGCATAAGGAAATGCTTTCTTCACACATTTATAGTCATAAGCTTGGTTTACAGAGTGTTTTTTTACCGCCTTAACTTAATTCTAAATAAAACACATTTATATGTTATATTTTGTCAAAGACTAGTTTAAAGCTATATCGAATGTTTATTAATATAATGGCAAACTTACTTGTTGCATTTATAAATGTTTACCCTGTCTATTATTTGTCTATATCGTTCAGTTGTGTGCAGATATTACAAAAAGACTTCGTGAAAAAAACGTTAGCATGAAGTCAACTTTGTAGATCGATTTATTATTTATGTTTTTAATTACGAAAACGTTTTTGATTTTGAACTGTCACAATATACATATAAGTATATATATAATAAATGTGTTTGATAAACACTTGACGAGCGTTTGTTTTTATTTTCCTATTGAAAACGTTCATGACGTTATAAATACATCTGTGAACTTTTTGTACTAACACTATTTTTAAAGTGTGTATGCGTGGTAACTCAAAATATTTACCATATACATTCCACACCAGCATTAATTGTCACGTAGGCTGCCATTTTAAGCGAGAAAAAAAACACAACATGAAAGTCTTAAAAAAACATTAAAAACAATTAATTGAAACGGCAAAGGTATTTTTCTTATTGCTAACATATATTTTTTTATATTAATACCAAAACACATTTGACCTGTAGTCATTTTCTATGAATCATGCACTTAGACATGGGTGCCTATTATTGAACAGACACCATGTAACCATTGTATATTAAGACGGAGAGACATACATGAAGGACGAATTGTTAACTTATAGTTCCCATCCGGTGAAACTTGTCGGGGACTGCCGATTTTGACAAAGAGGATATGACCAAACAGTTACGAACTTAATACATAACCTCTAGACTTTGTCTTTTGACCTCATGGGCATAATTAATCTTAAACTTTGTAGATGATGTATATATGAATTGCAACAATTTTAAATACTTTTTGTGTACATTTGTGAATATCTGAAACTGAAACAAATGCATATCATTTCGATCTCCGCAAGAGGAAAGAGTGCTTACATTAAGATAGATAGATAGATTTATTTCGACAAGGAATGCATACAAGGGCATTTACAACATGTACAAAATATAAAATATAACATACATGAACATAAATATACCATTACATACATACCAACACCAAGGATTACACAAAAATGAGTAAACCCATATTTCCATTGTGGTCCTTTGAGCTGGTGGCATGACATAGAGTGGCACTTTCACAAATATTTAACAAAATTACATCAATAAAATGACCAACATAATTTAAATAATAGATTAAATACTATGCATGTATATCACAGACCATTTTGATACTTGAGATATCACAGATATCATTATTAATTATGAGATCCTAAAAATACACTTTTAAAAATTTGTAAGAAATAATTTAGATATCACATATAGCATCATTTATTACACCATCCTAAAATACTTAGAATAAAAAATGGAGAATGCATAACATATATGAAAGATAGGATCAATTTTGATACAAATTGCTGACTAAAACTGATTCCTTAAGCCGAAAAAACAAACAATACACATAAAAAGTTACAGATTTTCTAATAAATGATTTTTTAAAGAAGACTTAAAAACAGACAATCTATCAATCTGTGTTATACTGGAGGGTAAATTGTTCCATAANATTTTATTTTAGTTCATGTTTCAATGTTTCAATGGAAATTTCATGCATGCGCACACTTCCATTTTAATGATGATTGAATCTCTGCAACAGAGTGCATACATCTTATGATAGCACGAGGTTCTGTCTTAATTACAAATGATTTTTTTCAAAAAGTCTGACAAAACGCAAAATCAATAGACACAACACACAAAACACACGCGACAACCAAAAACTTAATGAATAATACCATAGAAACAGTCAAAGATTGCGTTTAAATCAGTTTATGAAGCTTAAAATCTCAAACTTTCCCAATTTATTCACAGACAATTTAAGTGTAAATAAAAGTAAACCTCATTGCATCACAATTCAAATCAAATTACAAAGCAAGATAATACTCAGTGGTTACATGCAAAACAAGAGCAACATAATCGTTATATTATGATGACTTTCAAGATACTTTCTAACGATGAAATGAAACAAAACCCAATATAATATACATCTTGTTTTTGCATAGATTTGTGGTAAGTCTCACGGTTACTTAGACCCTTTAACTGGTATGTTGATAGGAATAGAGAGTTTTGTAAACATAAAACTGTATGGCTGCAATACATTCAACGATCACTGCCATCAGTGTATACACCCACCATTTTTGCAATCACGTCTTCGTTTTAATTTTCATCCATATCATCATCTGAATGATAAACTTCAGTGAATTTGTGTCGATGACAGGATCGTCCTCGGCATGGTCACCCACGTAACTTCTCCAATTGATACTTGAGTGTTTTTCAACCCCGTCAATAAAAAACTCCTTTTTAATGTCTTCTTTTATTGCTTTGAACTCTTCCGCTGTTACTCTTTCGAACACTTCATCATTTGACGTAACCAAATCACATTTGGTGCTGACTACGAATAAATTGATTTCAACTGAAATAAAACACGTCGTGCCGTTCTATGCAAATATTTCATTTAAAGTATTGTCTACGAAATACATCCATTTATTTCTTTGGACATATCCTGATAGGAACAGCACAGTACATCAGAAAAGCTGCACGCCGTGGAAATCATAAACTACACAAGGGTTTTGCTCACACGCTTTCTGAGTCATTTTACAGGGGACATTGTAAAGGAATTACATGATTCAATTTAAAATGAATTTTATTTACTCCGCTACAAATACATACACACATAATTGCTATGCATTGACCGATAGGAAAAAAAATAAACTAATACATTGCATATGAACATAGCTTACATTTCATAAATCTTGTCTTGGGCTCAGACGTTCTTAATATTCCGTGAAGATGTTTTATCAAGTCAGTTATTGATTTCAACTTGCGACAAACACGACAAACACGACCTTTGTAACCTTCCATTCTTCATGACTACAAGAGTAGATTTCTTTCAAGCATCCGACATAATGTTGACGCTCTTGTAAATCCTGAATGTTTGTGTGTGGAGGAATGAAACCTGAAAGGTTCTAACATCAAGTCAGATTGCTATTAAAAAAACAAAACTCAAACCATTTCATTAATAACGGAATCATAAACACAAACCTTCCACAATAAATTCCAAAATTTCTCGAATTTCCTGTGAATCTTCTACCCCCATTCCCACCGCGTCAGTAATATTCGGTAACTTGTACCAGCAATCGCCTGGCATATCTTGTTGTTCACTCTGTATATCGTACATCGTTATACCACAGTGTTCAAACCTGAAATACAAACATTTCGTTCGAAGTTTTTCAAATAGTCTCCATGTATGCATAATTTACTTTACAACAACTTAGTGTGTTATATATGTTTGAGGACATCTACTTAATACATTGCAAAAAAGAACTTACACAAGGCAATATACAGCATCCATAAATGCCCAACTGCCGAAACCTCAATATGCCCAATTAGAATTTAAAAAGACACTTTCTTTCGTTTCTGGTTGTTCTCAATAGTTTTATTTACTTTCCGATGTTTAGCTGCTGTTTCAACTTCAAATTAGGCTTGGACATTTTGTAAATGTGTGAAGACATTGTATTAATCTTTTATAGATAGTATAACTACCTAAGAATTTTTTAAATAATGCGAAATACAAGAGATTTAATTAAATGCATTTACATTTTTATAGATATTTTTACCTTTGATTACAATACAACACAATATATGATACCAATTGTGTTCCATTCTGAATACCTAGTCTACATTTAAATTGATTAAAAACTATAAACTATACTCTGCACATATTTCTAAACAAATAAATACGGACGCTGTTCTGTGACGTCAGTGGATCATAACAAACAAAGTGGCATCAACTTCATTGCTAAGAAATGACGTCCTATTAACTGCAAAAATCTATGCACAATTGACGGCATATTTATTAATTCTACCATGCAAAAAGCATGCTTCGAAACATTATCAATCCAAATTTTAATGACGTTTAAGTATTGTGGAAGAAATGTTTATTTCTTTAATTAGATACAGATTCATACATCTTTCGGTCATCTAACCGTTAAAGCACGTGATTATTACTGGTCACTTACCGCGATAATTCTGCAGTAATACTTTTACACCATTGCAATTGCATAATCACCCACACATAATATTTGCTTTTTTGGTTTTCGAAAACAAGCGGCCTGTATTGCGAGAATATTTTTTAAACATTCATTATACAATTTGAATACATGCACTAATGAATGAAACTTTGTATAATGGTTGTTAAATACCAATCAAACGTTAGCGTTACTGAGCACACATTCCCTGTTCCAGCCTTCGCTCTTTAGTAGTATTCCCGGCTAAGGCCTTGATGGTTGTATTAACCATTGAACTTTTTCCAACACCGGGGCTTCCAAGTAGTAAAATTACCTCAGATGCGTCCCTGTCTTCACTATAATAAAAGAAACGCAAAAAGCTCAATAAAACATGTAGGACATTGTTCAATAAAACAGTTGCATAACTAGAAAGGGCAAACAAAACAATTTTATTTAGACAATATTGGTTTTCAGTTTCGTTGATAAGACATGTTGAGGTCAAAATTCTTACCGTTTGCACGATTCTGCATTTTCCAAAATCAGTGCTTTATTTTTCTCCTTCTGTTCGTCAGTCATTCTATTTGCATCTAATTATAAACAAACATTTTTTTTATGAAGTAAAGTACAAATGCTATTGAATCATACCGTCACCTTGTTCAATATTTTAAACACAAAAGTGGTTTCTATCTTCACGTATTCGATATTTCGCCGCCATGTCTACAAGATCTAGAACACTTATGTTCGGGTAATCCATGTAAACTAGATGTTGTAAAATACACATTATATTATCAAAAGCCGTTGTGCGACCATTTCATTCGCATTTTTCCTGCAGATAAAATAAGATCGCTAGGCGATCTGCCATTGTTAGTAAATAGTGTTTTGTTGTTGTTGTTGTTGTTCCTTTAGTTTCATAACACATTCTGCATTCTCCGCGTATTATCCATGACCAACAATATACCGCTGTACACCTATTTTTTTTTTGCAGAAGCTGTTTTTATCACAGGACTTATTGGCAGGAGACACTTTATCTGATATTGACCGTGTCAATCCATGAAGTATGTCTTTAAAAGATGCTTTCTGATAAAAAAATTGATGCACGTCAAAAAGCAACACAAGAAACTGTTGTTGTTTAAATATATGAAGTTACCGATTGAGAGTATTCAATACTGGCAAACGTTTGTATTGTGTGTTAATTCTTTCATTTACGTGAAACTTAAACATGATTTTAGTCTTAAATAATGACTTGCAAAATAGTATGTTTATATTAGCCTTACCAGTTTGACCAGAGAAAGTGTAAATAACTAAACCAGCATCTATGCTAGTTGAACACAAGATTCAACATCAAACATTGCGTCACGTCCGATGGAAAATTCTGAAAATTCATCGGCAAGTAAAAAAAAATATATATAATATATGTGTGTGTGTGTGTNCGTAGCAGGTAAAAAGTTAGTACAATCTGTAACTTGAACATATTCATTTTTCACCTATATATGTCACTAGAACTTGAGATATCTACAACTTGCGTAAAAATAAAAATTAAACTTTGAAATATTTTATCGATAAAAAGAATATATAAGTCATTGTAAATGTTGGTCTTCATAAATATTAGTTCTTACCATTTTATTACTTTATAACGTTCATAAACAATAACATTTCAACGTTATCTCAGTTAACTTTGTGATGGCAGACCTATCGAGAGCAGGAATTGGATTTGTGTTTCAGATATTCAGTCATTGAACATTAAATTATGTATAAAAATAATTCAGCACCCATGAATATCATACAAAAAAGATGTTTAAGCAATAATCAAACTCAACAACATTTGTTTGAAAGTTAACCAGGTGAAACAATTTTATACAAATATACAAAACAAATATTGTGAAACGTTCTGTTTATCTTTAATCTAATCAGAACAAAGTTATCATTAAACGCGAATAATTCAAATAATAACCGAAAGATGATGAATTATGAATTGTTAAGATAACTTTTTGTTGAGCTTTAACAGCAGAAACCATTGCATGTATTTAGTACGTGTGTCTCTGCCGGAGATAAAGACCAGAACGACCTGCCAACTGTATTGTCCTCCATACGTAGATTCCACATCCTCGTGCTGCAATGGGTCACAACTCACTGGAAATAAAGATCTGAGCAGGTCCTCATATTCAGGCTGCGGACAGGCCACAACCGCCTGCAACATCACCAATTCACCAAGTTTAGGATTAACCAGTCAGACTAGCCCCTGTCAGACTTGCAGCATGACAAAAGAACACCTTTGCGAACAGATTCGGCGTGTCCATCTGAGAAGAAGAAGAAGTGTGTGTATGTTTCATTTTATTTGAGTTCATGTTTCAATGGAAATTTCATGCATGCGCAAACTTCCATTTTAATGATGATTGCATCTCTGAAAATGTTAAAATATACATTATGAAACCACAAATCCAACAGAGTGCATACATCTTATGATAGCACGAGGTTCTGTCTTAATTACAAATTATTTTTTTCAAAAAGTCTGACAAAGCGCAAAATCAATAGACACAACACACAAAACACACGCGACAACCAAAAACTTAATGAATAATAACATAGAAACAGTCAAAGATTGCGTTTAAATCAGTTTTTGAAGCTTAAAATCTCAAACTTTCCCAATTTTATTCACAGACAATTTAAGTGTAAATAAAAGTAAACCTCATTGCATCACAATTCAAATCAAATTACAAAGCAAGAGAATACTCAGTAGTTATATGCAAAACAAGAGCAACATAATCGTTACATTATGATGACTTTCTAGATACTTTCTAACGATGAAATGAAACAAAACCAAATATAATATACATCTTGTGTTTGCATAGATTTGTTGTAAGTCTTACGGTTACTTACACCCTTTAACTGGGATATTGATAGGAATAGAGAGTTTTGTAAACATAAACTTGTAGTGCTGCAATACATCCAACTATCACTGCCATCAGTGAATACACCCACCATTTCTGCATACACGTCATCGTTTTAATTTTCATCCATGTCATCCATGACAACCTATCAGGTTTAGTAAAATATTTATTTCGCTTTGGTTGAATCATCTGAATGATAAACTTCAGTGAAATTGTGTCGATGACAGGGGCGTCCTTGGCATGGTCGACCATGTAACTTCTCCAATTGATACTTGAGTGTTTTTTAACCCCGTCAATAAAAAACTCCTTTTAATCTCTTCTTTTATTTCTTTGAACTCTTCCGCTGGTACTCTTTCGAACACTTCATCATTTGACGTAACCAAATCACATTTGGTGCTGACTGCGAATAAATCGATTTCAACTGAAAAAAAACACGTCGTGCCGTTCTAAATAATGCGAAATACAAGAGATTTAATTTAACGCATTTACATTTTCATAGATATGTCTTACCTTTGATTGCAATACAACACAATATATGATACCAATTGTGTTCCATTCTGAATACCAAGTCTACATTTAAATTGATTAAAAACTATAAACTATACTCTGCACATATTTCTAAACAAATAAAAACGGACGCTGTTCTGTGACGTCAGTGGATCATAACAAACACAGTGGCATCAACTTCATTGAGAAAAAAAGAAGTCCTATTAACTGCAAAAAACTATGCACAATTGACGGCATATTTATTAATTCTACAATGCAAAAAGCATGCTTCGAAACACTATTTATTCAAATTGTAATGACGTTTACGTATTGTGGAAGAAACGTTTATTTCTTTAATTAGATACAGATGCATACATCTTCCGGTCATCTAACCGTTAAAGCACGTGATTATTACTAGTTACTTACCGCGATAATTCGTCAGTACTACTTTTACACCATTGCAATTGCATAATCACCCATACATAATATTTGCTTTTTTGGTTTTCGAAAACAAGCGGCCTGTCTTGCGAGAATATGTGTTAAACATTCATTATAAAATTTGAATATATGCACTAATGAATGAAACTTTGTAAAATGGTTGTTACAAACCAATCAAACGTAAGCGTTACTGAGCACACATTCCCTGTTCCAGCCTTCGCTCTATAGTAGTATTCCCGGCTAAGGCCTTGATGGTTGTATTAACCATTGAACTTTTTACAACACCGGGGCTTGCAAGTAGCAAAATGACTTCAGATGCGTCTCTGTCTTCACTATAATAAAAGAAACGCAAAAAGCTCAATAAAACATGTAGGACATTGTTCAATAAAACAGTTGCATAACTAGAAAGGGCAAACAAAACAATTTTATTTAGACAATATTGGTTTTCAGTTTCGTTGATAAGACATGTTGAGGTCAAAATTCTTACCGTTTGCACGATTCTGCATTTTCCAAAATCAGTGCTTTATTTTTCTCCTTCTGTTCGTCAGTCATTCTATTTGCATCTAATTATAAACAAACATTTTTTTTATGAAGTAAAGTACAAATGCTATTGAATCATACCGTCACCTTGTTCAATATTTTAA